>SJRY01000222.1:0-27023 GCA_011319805.1 Macrocybe gigantea
CGGATCTTTGCGAACTCGTCAGAGAGTGCGAACAAAGGTATTCCTGTAGTTAAAGGCACCGTTATCAGAGCGATCCTTGTGTTTATGCTATGTCCGTCAGCGTGTGAGAAGATACGTAAAGAACTCTTCCGAGTCTTGTTGGCGCATAGTCGAAAACTCTTCGTGCCCACGACCGATCAATGCTTTGAATCCACTTGGTTTGATCCCAGCTTGGAAAACCGGAGTAGGCGAGGGATGATGCAGAGTTTCCGGAGGCGGATTTTGTAACGCGCTCTTAGAATGGACGATGCATAGTTGGCGGCATGCGAATACCGTCCGCTGAGCAAGCCGTCTGCTAGTTTGTGCATCTGGCATTCGACACAGTCAGCCGGCAATGGTTGAGTGCACACTTCGGCGTGGTTTTTCGCAAGCGCCTCGTATCGGTTCTGGAATGAAGAAAATACGGTCTGTAGGACTGAGGACATGTAACAGCTTGGGCGGTTGTTGAGTGAGAAACAACTAGCGAAACGTGAGGAGCGTACCTGTTACCCAGGTTGGCGAGTCCGGTGAGGGCGGGTCCAAAAAGCGGCTCAAGAGCTTTGCCATCCTCGCTGGTAAGGGAAAAGTCGTATTTGAGATTATGTTCGATTGCTAGGGACAAAATCAGGAGATAGAAGCAGGGACGATGTAGAATGCTGTACTAATTCGGTCATACTCTTTTCAGTCTTTGTAAGTGACTGCACGTTGATATCAAACGCGCTCAAATGTTCGGCGAGGTTGGGGTCAAGTCTAGAATCGTTGCAGATATAACAGTAGACGTCTTGAGAAATGGGACACGAGTCAGACATGTCGAGTAGCCGAATCTCGACTCACCTGCGTTGCCTTCGGGGGAGATGGTTCCCAATTTTACGCTAATGCCATGACGGGTCGTTTCATAGTGCTTCAATCCATGACCATTACCGCCAACGCCTCCATACTGTTGCCTTCCGCAACCGAGATTTCCGCAAAGTAAGCAAAGCCAAAGGTTTTCCTTGAGATCGCATGCTGAACAATGGGCTAAACCTGGGATCAAAAGTCGGTGTTAGGATGGATAAGCCAGCACGACGAGCATACCGGACGCTGAGATAGGACGTGTTTCCAGTGGCTTAGAGTCAAGGTGTGTTCACAAGGGACGATCTCTTCTTCCCAAGCCTTTACTTCGGAGCGACGAGCTGATGACATCGAGGTCATGACGCCATCGACAAGCGATTTCACCTAGACTTGCTCTAGCCGCTGAGCTCTTTATCCGAATCAGAAATATGAGAACCTTTGGATCGTCTGCGGTGCTTGACAACTCAAGACCGGACTCGGGGTCGCACTTCCAGCATTTGATCATTGTTACATGTTCATATTTGTCCTCGTCGCGTTCCTCGACGATCGCGAGTTTTTTCATTTTTGCAGGAGGCTCTTCATCTTCTGACTGAGTAAAACATTCAATCAACACGTCCGATCCTCAATATCGATCGCCCTCTTACGCGTTGTGGGGAAGGCTTAAGTTTTCGCTTGACATTTAAAGTGAATGGATGTCCCGATTTCTGGGAATGGGTTCGTGCGTGGTGTTTGACTTGGTCAGGACATCCTCCGTTAAAGCAACTCAGGCACACTTCTACGCCGCTGGGTCCATCCTGAGCCGGTATGAAAACGGAGGATGAGCGGGCTATTTGGTCTGAAAGCGAACCTGATTGTCGAAGCACTGAGTACATTCTTCACGATTCACTACCTGGGACAACCGCGGGGGCGGTAGGTGGGCCAAGAGGGCGATATGGGCACACTGTTCGGACATCGAGCGGGTTAGGAGGAGTGCAGTTGATCTGAACGAGACTTGTGTTTTCAGACTCCGACTAAACAAGAACAAGCCAGACGGACAATCAGCGTATTATCTTGCAATGCTTCCAAGCCTTCGTCCTTGTGTGAAAGCGCGCATCGTCAAATATCACATGTTGTTCTGTTCTGATCAGCCATCCCGAACTGCCAACATATCTAGGCTACGCTCGGATGGTATTTTCATCACAAGATCTGGAAAAGCACGTGATCCTACAGCGTCCTGGCACGTGCCTAGTATTTTTTTTTTTTTATCAAACGCCCTTGCAGATCAACCGTTCTGCTCTAAACATGCCTCCTCCAGCCATGCCAAATGGCAACGCAGACGCTCGCGTCGAGACATCTACTCTCCCTTCCGTCGTCGGAATATAATTTTGGAAACACATACGCCTCGATTGCCGTCTTCACAAAGGTCACCTCTCCGTTTTTCTATTCGTTGCGGAATAGACGATTGATGTACATCGGAATGCAGGAAGGCGTCGCAGAGTGCATTGCAAACGAGGATGGAGAGCGCCAGATCGCGTGCGCCGTGTCCTTTAATGGCGAGGAAGTTGTGAGTTGACCCGCTTCTGCGACTTTGATTGTCGATTTAGCGTGTATCACAGTACATCGGCAACCAAGCCACTCATCAACTCGTGAAAAACGCCAAAAACACCATCATCGGATTCAGAAATCTCCTAGGCAAAAAGTGAGATACCACCGACGAGCCGTGAATTTATTACTGATGGGACTCTCAGGTTCTCTGAAATCTCCTCATCGTCGTCATCGGCGTCTCGATCTGCCCCCGTCATTCAACACCCGATATTCCAGACGAACCGGCTTACAAAGTTCAGATCCTTCAGCCGGCGCCGTCTCCAATTCCCACCTCGCACTCAATACGCCTTCAAACATGACAACTCCCGCCGCCTCACATGCCCAACACCAAAATCCGAACCAATCCCAGCTGAACGCGTTCTTACTGTCTCCGAGGTCGTCACTATGTTTCTTCGTTCCTTGCTGGATTCCGCCGAAGACTTTTTGGGCAAAAAAGTGACGGGCGCCGCGATCACCGTTTCGAGTTCCTTCACCGCTGCCCAAAAACGCTCTGGAAAAGGCGGCGCCGCGCGGGGGCCGGTCCCGCCTCGCGTCACGCGGTCGCGCCACGCTGGCGCTCACCACACACCTCTGACTCGTGGACGACCAGCACTCAGCTCAACCCTGACCGGACTCAACTCGTCGTTGACCTCGGCTCCTCCTCGCTCTCCCTTTCTCTGCTTTCTATCCGTTCCGGACTAGCATACGTCTTGACATCGTCGTTCATTCCCAATATCGGAGGGAACAGATTGACGAGAAGCTCATCAAATTTTTCGCTACCGATTTCACTAAAAAGACCAAGGGCCCTCTGACGGTCTGCCCCTCCACTGAACCCCGGATCGACGCGCGGAAGCGAAGCTGCGTCTCGCCATAGAACACACAAAACGGACGATCAGTGCCTCCCCGGGAGCAGCTACGTGCTCCGTCGAATCTCTCAAGGACGGCCTCGACTACACCGGTTCTATCAACGAATGCGCTTCGATATGGTCGTTCGGTCCGTCTATGTCGCCGTCGCAGATGCAGTGACGGAGCTCCTCCAAACCGCCGCTGTCGACTCGCACGATGTGGATGAAATCGTCTACGTCGGAGGGAACGCCTCCCTGCCCGGCCTTGACGAGAACGTCTGTCTGACGTGTGGGTTCCGGGAGACATTGAAACGCCGTTCGCTCGGGGCACAGTGGTTGGCGCGGAGTCGGAGATCCTACCACCATCCTGGCTCGGGGGTGTGCCATCCAAGCAGAGCTCATCTCATCGATTCCCGACGACGAGCAGCACCTAGAGCTGCGCAAAGCGTACGGCAAGGAGGCAACCCAAAACAACCAGGTTCAGGCTACCAGCAAAACCGTGGGCGTACTCTTCCCTGACCGTCCGCCAGAGAACTCGGTGGCGTTTGGATACCAATCGTGCACAAGGAGACTGCCTTGCCAGCGAGGCGCACCGTGCGGCTCGATGTCGAGCTCACAGATGCTTCAAAGAATTTTGCGTTCGAGGTTTGGCAAGTCAGCGAATCGATATACGTCGAGAAAGTCAAGCCTCCCAAGCCCGAGATGATCGACGGCGAAGAGCCAACAGGAGATGACGACGACGAGGAAGAGGAAGAAGTCAAACATCGCCTTGTCGTCAAAGACACATGCCTCGGCACCGTCGAGGCGGAGGCGTTGCTCGGTATCAAGGCCAAGGGCAAGAGTAAGGATGCCGGAAAATGGACGACATCGATAGAGGTACAGTTCGTAATTGACGTTGAGGGTGGCTTGCGAGTGGACGCGAATGAAATCGGAGAGGGTGGTGCATCTGGACATCTCACTGTTTCTCCTCAACCATCATAGGCACGCTCTCGAATCTGTCTCTTTTGTTTCGTTGGCATATATTATAGAATTATACACTTTGCACCAGTTAGAGCACGGAGAAAATACTCGCTGGTGAACAATGGCTGGTTATGTGACGCAGCTCCATGGTGGACGACGGATGCCAACGACGAGGATGATGAAATAAAATCACCGTCGGTTAGGAAAACAAAACCACGATGTCACGTAGCATGTCCTCGACGCTTTTGTCTTCAGAGGGCTTTCATCCGACGCTCAGAACGACCGTGTACATCGACAATCCTTCAAATCCAGAGCGATGCTCTCTTTACGTTGCTTACGCGCTTCCATCGCTCGTCTTCGTCGACCCATACGAGCTCGCGATGCGCAGTGAATCCTGCCTCGTCAGGCACCACGTCCTCGGCGACCTCCGCGTCGCAAGCCTCGAGCTACCCGTCGTCGCGCTTCCGCTAGAGGCGACATCTACGATCGTCCTGGACTTGAATCTTACCCGCGCGTCGTGGCCCGACGGAGAAACAGCGCGGTTTGAGTTGGTTGTGGACCTGCCGCTGCACCTGCGGTATGGCGATCCTGCATTGCGCTTGCGCCCACAGCGGATGACGGCTGCGAAGAACAGTCACCGTGCGAGCTTGTCATGGCCAAAGGGTTATTAAGACTTGCTAGGGTGGACTAGGGTGGAAAATTCTGGCCACTAGGTGAGCTAGGATGGGCATTTTGGATGGCTAGGATGAGCTAGGATGGCTTTTTGCACTGCTAGGATGAGCTAGGATGAGTGGTTCCTGTAGCTAGAATGAGCTAGAACATGTACTTTTTACTGCTAAACAGCTTTTCTGGCAGTACGTCTGCTTCATGACGTTCTGTTACTCTGCGTTACCTTGGCTTCCCTGCCATTACTTTGACTTACATTTGCTCATACATTTTGGTGGCCATCTTAGACGCCTGTGATTTGACTTGATGACTTGCATAGCATGCTTGAATCTGTGGCCTCATAGATGCCATTGATTTCAGGTGCCATGGCAGTTATGTGATCCATGGCGTCTATGAGGCCTTGAATTTCTAATGCTCCATGGCCTTGCAGACAATATGGATCATGTGAATGGCATGACTCAAGAAATCCATGGCGTCTATGAGGCCATGGATTTCTGGCTCCATGGCCACACAAACACCTTTGATTTTTGGTGCCATGGCAGTTACATGATCCATGGCGTCTGTGACGCTATTGATTTCTATTGCTGTGGCAGTTACGTGATCCATGGCTTCACAGACGCCTCTGATTTCTAGTGCCATAGCAGTCACATGATCCATGATGTCTGCCATTTCAGTTACATGCTCAGTGGCCTCACAGACGCCTTTGATTTCTGATACCATGGCAGTCATGTGATTCATGGCGTCTAAGAGGCTCTTAATGTTGAGTAATGCTCTAGTCAATTTCTAGCAGTATGTCTATTCTATGACCATCTCTTACTTTGCCTTACCTTGCTTTATCTTATGTTACCTTGCTTGCATCAATAGCCTCACAGACGCCATTGATTTCTAGTGCTATACAGTCATGTGATCCATGGCGTCTACGAGGCCTTGGATTTCTGATGCTTTATGGCCTTGCAGTCAATGTAGATCATGTGACTGGCATGGTACTAGAAATCAATGGTGTCTATGAGGCCATGGATTTCTGGAATCATTTTGGTCATGTGCTCCATGGCCTCACAGACGCCTTTGA
This sequence comes from Macrocybe gigantea, assembly GCA_011319805.1. NCBI lineage: Eukaryota > Fungi > Basidiomycota > Agaricomycetes > Agaricales > Callistosporiaceae > Macrocybe > Macrocybe gigantea. Next base: position 5,953 of record SJRY01000222.1, read on the forward strand.
TGTCTGGTGCTGGCCTCGTAGACGCTATTGATATTAGCCAGTTGCTGAATTTGACTATAGAGGTCTTGAGTTCGAATCCTAGTAGCTGCATGCATGCACGTATACCGTCATAGACGCCATTGCTTTGTGGTAGCCATGTCAGTCACGTGCTAGTAGCCTTACGGATGCAGTCACATCCAAATGGCGTCTATGAGGCTGTTGATTTTTGGCACCATGTAGTCATATATAAATGGCCTCATAGACGCCATTGAGTCACTAAGTTTGAGTACAGAACAATAAATTCAAATTCTGATAGCAGCATTCTCATGCATAGATCCATGGCCTCATAGACGCCATTGATATTCTGTGCATACATTTTGTATCACGTGAATTGGATGAAAATGTCCAGTACATGTGATCTGTTACATAATCATACATTAAAGATAGCACCAAGACGAAATGAGCGTCAATGACGGCCAGTAGACGTCAAGTCATACTAACAGACAGTCATCAGCCATAACCAACCAGTGACCAAGGCAGCAGCAAAGGGTTAGCGCACGACAGACCAAAAAAAAAATATTTACTCACCTGCGAATCAACCCCGCTGCTATTTGCCATGCCAATTATCAAATGGGGAAGACGAGTGAAGACAAGAGAAGGAATGAAAAGGTATGCATGAATGAAAAAATAAATAGAAAGGAAAATCCTCACAACCGACGATGTAGGCATCGTGCTCTAGGGTTGTTTGGTAGGAGTGAGAACCTAATGACCGACGATGTAGGCATCGTGCTCTGGGGTCATTTGGCAGAACAAGATAAAAGGAAATAAGAATGAGCAGCAATGAAGCTACTGCAGAAGAACACTAAAGAAAAAGAGTAAATGGAGTGGGGTAGCCATGAATATGACGCGGCGGAGGAAGGTGGCTCGGAGGCTGAGTCTGTGCTCATCCGGCGACGCTTGTTCGTCCGCGGGCTCGTGCTGCCGTCAATGTCCGAGTGTTCGATGGACATAAAGGGCAGCGTATCCGGAGGCATAGTGTAGAGCTGAGTGAGGTAGTCCGGGTGATACGGTCCGGGGAAGCTGGATTGGAATGACGACTGAAAAAGCTGTACTTGATTGAGGTCGGGTCCCAGGGCACCGAGGAGCTCAGACTGTGAGGGATGATATTCGACTTCCTCGTTGAACTCGTACGTCATCTGAGTCGTGGAGTCAGGGGCAAGAGTGGGAGACGCTTCGCGTGCAGGAGAAGGCCGGCGGGAGACGCCTGGGCTCGCCAAGGGGGTGTTATCAGAGTTGGCAGAGTGGCGGGCGTCATGCCTGGACTGCTTGCGGATAACATCCGACTTCATCGAAATCGGATGAGCGGAGCCGTGCAGCTTATAATACAAGCCGCATCTGGCCAAAGGTCAGCCCTTCCTTCGAAAAGGATACGACTCGGGCGAGGGCCACTCACGCATTGCACACCGTCTTTCCCTCGTCGTCCTTCCGCTAGAGAGGAGTCGCGGTCGTGTGGCAGTTGTAGCATTGGGCTGGTTGGTTCGGAGGTGATGAGCATCTTGGAGGGACTTTACGGGCCGCGGACGACGCACCCATCACATCGACCGACTCTTGTCATGGTGCTGCCTGGGTGCGACCTTCCCTGTGCGTATTCCGCATGCTCTTAGGTCGAGGGCGTTTATGCTGGGCGGAAGGGTCAGCGATGACGGAGATACGGGGGAAGGTAAGAAGCGACACACTCACCAGTTTGTAATATAGCCCGCACGCGTTGCAACTGAGCTCATCGTTGAGACCGCGCCGCCAGAGCGGCATGTGCGTGGCACCACAATTGGTGCATTCGGCCTTGACGCCGCCTGGCCTGTTGATCCCAAGTGAACCGCCTGACGGGCCGCGAAGGGAGGACGAGTTGACGTTGGTCACGGTCGCACCTAGGCCGGAAGAGCGCGTAGAGATAGAACCCTGGGTATGGACGGTCAACATCGGGCGACCCGTCGGGGTGTTGGAACGAGCATTATGGGCCTGGGATACTTTTGCGGCGGGAGGGACGAAATCTTTCGCAGCCTGCGACGCGGACGAAGCACCTCTCTTTCGAGAGGTCTTGGTTATGGGCACAATGGTGACTGGCACGGCTACCAGCGGTGGTGGCGCAGCGGTGAGTTTCAGTTCAAACTCCTGAGTCCTCGTCGTCAGACTCGTTGCTGTCATCCTTGGTTTCCTGCGGGACGGGTGAGACCTTGCGGGGATCGGCAGTGGAAACGGGTGGTGTAGCAGCAGCAGCAGTGGCGGAATCAACCGCGGGAGGGTGCAGCACTGGAAGATGGACATCTGGCAACGAGGTCTCTCGAGATCGCAGGCTGTGGCAGGAGCTGGCGGTTAGGTGGTCAACAAAGCCAGCGACCAGCGCCAGCATCCAAGGCTGCAGCATAGGGCATGAAAGCGGCGTGCAACACGTCGCCGGCAGCAGATGGCGGCATTGATGTCGTGGGCCACTTGAATGACCTGCTGGGACCAATGAAATACGTTAGCAAACGCATTGAAAGGCCCGAGCGACGCACAAAATAGTCTGGCAGCTACTTAGGCCAGAATCAAAGTAAGCCTGCCACACTTGTTCGACGGAGGCATTGGCTTTGACGTTGCTGACGAGTTCATGGAGAAGGGAGCTCGATGGTGGGTCGGGAGATGTTGAAGCCGTCGTTGGTGGCTGAGGAGTGAAGCCCTTCGCCGTAATTCATGGTGTTTATGACCGTCCGGGGCCAAAGTCAGTGGCGCGTGCTCCTTTGGCCTGCCTCATCTCCATCCCACTTCGTCAGGCCTCTGCGCCGTTTCCTTCCCAACCCGTCCTCTCTGTCTCTACTCATCTTCAACGTTCGACGGTGGGCGTAGCAAACGGCAGCGGCAAACGGCAGAGGGGGGGCAGCCTCCCAGGTGAGTAACGACCTTTTTTTATTTTGCCTGTGCTAATTGACCTTCCACTCACGGCGTCCAGTGCTGCCGGCCGCGTTCCGCTTGCCGTCCGCTGCCTGCGACATCCGTGACCACCCCCGTCATCAGCTGCCACTCCCTTCGTCCAGCGTTCGCCGGGGTCTCTGCCGTCTGCAGCCTGCGGCCTCCCTCGCACGTTCTCCGCCTCCCCTCGCCCGTACTCGGCCCATCCAGCGTCACTGTGCGACGCCCGCGACTGCCCTCGCCCTCACCCCATCCAGCATCGCCGGCAGGCAGCATCTTTCTACTGCCTGCCGCCTGCTAACCGCCTCTCCCATCTTCCGCCTTCCGCCGTCTGACGCCTGCGACGCCCGCGATCATCCTCATCGTCAGCGGCCGCGTCAAGCCTCCCGTCTTTCACCGTTCACCACTGCCTGACGCCTGCGACATCCCCGCACGTTCCCCGCCTCTTCCATGCGCCCCACAAACCCCTCCGCTGCCGCCTTCAATGCTGTCGCTGGCCGACGGCTTCGGCCACTTTCGACGGCCTAACTGCAGGCCCCCGTGGCCGCTTGCTGCCTGCCAATGACCCCTTCGCCCGTCATCCACGCGTCCCCGCCTCTCTCATGCACCCATACCCCCTGCCGCCGCCTTCCACACGGTTGGGAAAGCTGGGCGTTCTGCCGCCGCCTGCCTTCCTTGTCGCCCTCGTTGCCAGAGGCGTGTTCAGCACTGCCAGTGGCCAGCATTTTGCTGGAGTCTGCCGCCTGCGACTTCTTGCCCGTCTTCCACCATTTCCGGCCTCTTCCATGCCCCCCACTAAGCCCTCTGCTGCTGCCTTAGACACTGGCAGTGGCCGACGGCTTTCTCAGGTGAGTAAACATTTTTTTTGCTTTGTTTTTTGTGTGCTAACTAACTTCCCGCCTGCTCCGTCCAGTGCCAGCGGCCACCGTTTGCCCACCACCCACGTCCGTCATCACCCTGCCAACATATCGCCGCGTTCTGCCCTCCGCCTGTGACTCCTGCGTTGCCAAAGGCCACCGCGTGCCCGCTGCCTGCTGCCTGGGGCCCTCCTCGTTGCCTGTGGCTAGTCTGCCGCGGTGGCGCCCCGCTTCCCAAGTCCCGGGATGCCACCCTGGATGCTGGCCCTCGTTGAGCCCCCGCCTGCGACCTCCTTCATTGCCAGAGGCCACCGTTTGGCCGCTCAGGTTATTTTACTTTACCGCCACCTCTGCTTAGATTGCGTGTCACATGAACTAGATAAAAATGTCCTGTGCATGTGACCTATCGTATAAACCCATTCTATAGAGATAAAACATAAAAAATCAGAGGTTCATCGTGCTGTTCTGGTCGACATTTACTCGCAACCAACTGCCTAAAAAGAGTCGACAAAAAGTGAGTAACAACATGCTAGCTGGTTTGTCCATTCGCGCTTCTCTCCATGACCCAACAGGCTCTTCCTTTCTACAACCGAATTGTTGACATCGCCGTTCCCTCCCTGCCACTCAGCCCCTGCAGCTTGTCGTCCGACTCAGACAGATCACGTCAATGATGCGCGAGATTGGATAGCTCGAGAAGAGGCAGGGTGAACTGGTGTTTGCGAAGCCGCAACCAGTCGTGCAAAGGAGATGGCAAAGGTGTGGAGCTTGACATGGATGCAGATGCGACTCTGGTGTCAGCGGCCCCATCGTCTGGGACTCTGTCGAGCTCGGCGGCTATTCGATCGAAAACCAGGCCTTTGGTGCGTTCATCTGTTCGTTCTCACCTCTAACCTTCCCTCAGCTGCAGCGGACTCGGTCGCCAATGAACCGCTCGCGTCTTCATTCAACGGCATCCTCGGGCTTGCTCTCCCCCTCAACTCCATCATTGCCCAGCTCATTCCTCCTGTCACGTCCAACAATCCCGACGGCGCCGCCTGGGCCTCCAACCTCTTCTCCATCACCCCCGTATCCTCCACGCCCTCTGCTCGCTTTCTCTCCCTTGTGCTGTCTCGTCCAGGATCAGACAGCGCCCAGTTCGTCCTCGGAATCGGTCGCCACCCGTCCGCACTCGTGCACGACCCGTCTAAGATCCAGTACTCGACGCACGTCAGCGAGTGCTCCGGCACGCTCTTCTGGAAGCTCGGCGTTTGCGCCGTCACCGTCTATGCCAACGGTGGGAGCCGCCCCGTCCAGATCAGCCACTCCAACACAGGCGCTATCTTTCCTCGACTCAGGCGTGCCCCTCATCCTCACCACCTCCAAAGTCGCCAACGGCATTTACAGTGCTATCGGCGTCAGTCCCGCCTCCGACGGCCAGTGTAGGCGCACCCTTTTCGTTTATGAGCGCATGCGACTGACGCCCTTTCTCCCAGATTACGTCCCATGCACGACCCCGCTCAACATGACCATCACGCTCGATGACCGATCCGAAATACCCCTGCATCCGCTCGACCTCACTGCTGAGCCCCAAAAGATAACAAGGCCGACTACTGCATCGGGCTCATTCAGGCTGCTGACGGCGTGCTCGCCTCCCCAACAACCCAGGTTGGCGACATGATCCTCGGTGTGCCCTTTATGCGCAATGTCTACACCGTCATGGCCTACGCCGTCCCCGACGCCGACGGTTAGGGTTAGGGGGTGTATCTCAAAAGCGGCAACGAGCGCAGCGAGGCCGCTGAAGTCCGCTCGAGCGTAAACAGGATGTCAACAGGTGACTGGGGATCCAGTCCTGCATCCTGTTTCGCCTTTATAGGCTCGTCAGGACATCCATTTCCTGTAAATTGAAGTAAGCGGTCCGGGAGCGGTGCGAACGTACCGTCCTTTTTCCCGTCATTACTCATTCTACGACGATGATCAGTAAGCATGCCCAGCAAAGCTGACTCACCGTAGTGCTAATAATAATCATTGCGTTACCAATCGTATCGCGGATTGGCTACAAACGGCCCCGAGCGTAATAATTATTAGGCAGAGGAGCCTTGTGACTATTCTCGTGAACAACCTGGTCTATGTTACCCGAAGTTAATCAGCGTCAGGCTTAACTACTAATCGGAGCGCCCAAAAGGTAGCCTAAGCCGGCGTGCGGTCTACGTTTCGCGCCGCGGTTCCTTGGGCAGTTGCCCGCGGACCTGCCCAAGACCCGGCCGTAACTAAACGGCGGGCGACTTAGCTTGCCTTGCCCGACGACGGGATTAACCGCAGGCCGACGAGGGGGGAGCAAGTACCAACAGGACTTACCTATTCCGAAATAACCGTAGTGGCCCGCTCGGGCCGCCAAGGCGCGCCGGCGTTCGTACCACTCTGGCGCTGATAAACTTATCAGATAGGATAGGATGGTCACGCACCAATCACGTGACCAAGATAAGATGCATTTGATCACATGGTTTCGCAGATGCGAGACCGTTCCCGAGCGTAACTTAGCGTAATTCAGCGTAATTTAGCGTAAGTTAACTCCTACGTTGGGAGTGGGTTCGCCGTACTGGTTAGGTACGGTTAGCTCGGTTAGGGTTAGCTATTCACGAGTAGCGAATGAGTAAATATATTCCATCATACGGCAGCGAAGACGCCAGATGAAATATACACGCACGTTAGGTTTAGGTTAGGAGCGCTTTAGCGTAATGCAGGAATTGCGCAAAACCTGAATAGTGATGATACTCTATAACGTGGGTGCGGCGAGAGGACCGTGCAAACAAGATCGACAGGCAATTACTCGTACATGTCATCCATGTCCTCGTCATCGGAAAGATGAACGCGTCGGAGTAGATCCAAGGGATCTGTCCTGGCGGTCTTTCCGAGCCTGCTTGCTTCGAACGTGCTTAACCAGGGATCTGGAGACCTGGAACGACGGTGGATATTAGGTGAGTGGCTTCGAACAGGAGCATTAGAAGGACCTGCCTCGCCAGAGTCACCAATACTAGGCAGCGGAGTTGATACTACTTTCTCCGTTGGCGCAGCCGCGCGCTGCGGTGCCTTTCCTGCTATCCTACGGGGTTCGGCCGTAAATCCGTAGATTTCCAGGACAGTTTGGTCAGAAGCAATCACGTCGAGCCTTTGTAGAACAGCAGCTTTCCAAACAGACGTAAAATCGAACAGGTTAGACGTACGTTTGCGTGAAACCAGCCATTTTGCTTTCCAGAAGTCTGTAAGTCGAATGTCCGGGATCAGCATAGGCTGACCCCGGTACAGCGTTGACAGACACAGAGTTCCGTCAATCGTTGTGTAGGCATCGTCTAAACGAGAACCTACCAATTCGCGGTCCAAGGGATTAGGTCCATCGGACGCGGCGTGCTTCAACCACGCCTCACAGTAATCTCTGAATGCTTGTTCTACCTTGTTTGACTGGAAGAATCCCCACACTGGATTAAAATACGACTTGAAAACAGCGACGGTTTGTTCCGCGCGTGCAGTCTTATTATCATCAGAAAGACGTTGTTCCCAACGTCGCTGGATGTTCATTTTAAGCCAATGATCAACCAGCTTAACTGGGTAACCACGCTTTACGTAGATCGCACGTAGGAATTGTAGTGCGTCTTTGTAGTACTCAAATTTAGAGCTTAACGTGGCTAACCGTGACATCTCCCCGGTGAAGGTGCCACGCTTCACATCAAAAGGGTGAGCAGATGCCCAAGGGATTCGTTCCAAGTGGTTACGGGCTTTGCGAAACGGACGCCACTGTAAACTCCCGTCGGAGTCTCGGAAGAGAGTGAGGTCCAAGAATGCGCAGCCTTGGTCCGTAGCGGACCATTCTATAGTGCACGTATCGATTTTAACAGTGGACGCTTTCGCAAGAGCGGCTGCTTCCGATTCCGCATAGATAATAGCGAGAGTGTCATCGATATATCTGCCGTAAAAAATACAGTCGGGATCAGATAACAAAGGGCTATTTCTCTCGTGCCAAACCCCGAAGAGATTGGCAAGATCGGGGAATCCGCGACGCCCATCGCGAGTCCCCGAAGTTGTAAGAAATATTCACCCTTAAACGTACACACAAGTTCAGTATTGCCCACCATTAAAGCACGAAGGAAAATTTCCAACTGCCTAAGTAAATGCATTTTATCGTCGCGACTCAGATCGTCGCGTTTGATAATGTCTTCCCGAGATCCTGTGAGATACTGTTCATACATATTATGTACAATATCCAGGCAACGATTGAGATCAATCGACGGGTAGTATGCAACGACGTCTCCAGTGACAATATAGAAACGACGAGATGGGTCAATCTGAAGTTGACTCAATTTTTGCGCCAACTGTTTGGTTCCGTGAATTACGGTAGGCGACCCCTCGACGAGGGGTTTGAGCATTTTAGAACAGAATTTAGCTGCAGGATTCTGGGCAGCAGAGTGGCAGGGAATAATCGGTCGCATCTTGACCGGTTCTTTATGGATTTTGGGTATTCCATAAAACGCTGGCACCGTGTGACGGGCAGTACCGTCTTTGCCCACTTCCGGAATCTTATGCAGCAGGAATTTAGATAATTGGTCTCTGGTGGCGGGTTCACCGTGGAGCGAGACAAGCTCCGCAAGCTCAGAGACTTGCTTGACCTTTCTGTTCAGAATTCGATTTGCTTCCTCTCTACTGAGTCGTTGATAATTCGACGTATCGGAAAGCAAATCATGGCACTTTTCTATGATCCAATCTCGCTTAGATACCGCTAATCCAAGGTTCTTGTCCGTAGGAGTAACAATCAAGTCGTTAGTCTTAAGAACGAGGAGATGCGCCTAACGTTCGGTGCAAGCGACTCCATAGGAGGCACCGACGTTCCGGACTCAATGGCCATGGCCTTGACTGAAGTCAGTATAGGCTTGCACTGTTTGAGGGCCATCTCAATATACATAGGTGCTAGAGGTGGCGCCGAGCTTTCGTGCGGCACCTCGTAGTCTGGATCATATGAAGACCCGCTGGCAAGCGGGCTAAACTCAAAATGTAACCTCCACCTGAGACGATGAACAAAATCATTCCAGGCGTCGTCCACCAGTTGAATTTTGGTGGGTTCGAAGAAGAGATAATTCATCCCTACACTAAGGTCCATTTGAATGTCTAAAGGCACGTTCACACCGGGAGAAACATGGACAAAAGTCTTAAATTTGGATGCGCGTATTACATCAATAGGCGTATTTAGGTTAGGTTATTGGGGACTTTGTAGGGAGGAGTAGGGAGCGAAATTACCTGGATGAGCTAGGGAGGGCTTAGGTGGTACGGCTGGTTGGCTAGGGTTTTCGCTACTTGCACTGTAGAACCTGGACATGAAAATTTTTGGAAACATCTTTTGCATTTCACAATATTTTATATGACATAAAATTTGTTCTCCTCTCATATGGGGAATAAACAATGATAATGTCAAAAAAACACAGTCATGAGTAACTTTTAATATAAATGAAAGACGTGCTGCTATTCTGGGACCACAACTGAATATTGATATTGAAGACAGCTTGAATCAGAGCATAAAGAACTTAGGGTTAGTGATGGATAACAATACTAAGGGAGATGGAATGTGGAAGAAACCTCCGTCAATGACGGACAAGGATGGCAGGACGGGATGGGACTAAAAGGGGCGACTATTGATGATGGATAGTGACGACCAGGTGATACCAGACGTGAATGAAATGAGTGTCAATGATGGCTAGTAGACATCAAGTCATACTAGCAGACAGCCCGACAACACGTCAGGACCGTCAAAGATGAAATCATGCGACTTCAAGTCAGCCCGAGCTTGTGACAGAGACGAGAAGCAGAGCAGGAGGAAGATAAGATTGAGTTGGTCGCCGGGCATTTGTATTGCATTATTTGCACTCTTTGTCAGCAGTGCGTCCTTTATTTGCACTGACTTGATGAAATTTGGCCAAGTCTGTTCCGTCACTCCCTTCCGCTCTCTCTGCTCCTCCTTGCTCCTCCTCTCTCCCTCCCGCTTCTCTTCTGCTCATCTCACCGCACCTATTATTGGAACAGCAACCCTGACTTGATGTCGGGTTGCTTCCAGGACATGACTTGATGTCTGTCCTTGATTGAATGACTGGACGTCTTCGATCTCGACAATCATCTGGATCAAGACCCGCGCTCTCATTGTCTCCTCATGCCAATTGCCGGACGCTATGACTTGGACTCGTATTAATGGTTCATTCAGTAAGCTTTTTAATCTTTAACCCTAGGTCTTCGTCTGAACGCATCAATTTTATATATTGCCTATGCATGTTAATGCCAGGATTTCCCCTCAACGTTCTGGGAGTTCATCTCTTACCACTGCCTGAGTTTTTAATGAACTGTTCTATTGCTATTAAGGTGAATCATCTTCTACATACAGTCGCGAACAGGAACTCTTTCTAACTGACATCCATTTGCAATCAGGTCCGCACCCTTGTGGCATGTCTAGGCTTCAAGCAAGAAAAGAGTTGGAGGAGAACGGCAATAGGTCTGTGTTTCATCCTTCCTAAAGACGAGGTTGAGTGACTTCAAACTAGGCCAAGCTTGTCTAAATATTGGAAAGAAGGGAAAGAGCAGCGTTGATATTGTGGGCTGCTTGAATGACCTGGGTGGCCTCGGAATATAGTAGGAATGTCATACTGAAATCCATGAAATGTATTAGCGAATGCGTTGAAAGGCCTGAGTGACGTACAAAGTAGTCCAGTGGCTACTTAGGTCGGAATCAAATTAAGCCTGCCATGACTGTTCAGCGGCGGCATTGGCTTCGATGTTGCTGATGAGTTCGTTGAGAGGATTATTGACAGTGGGTCGGGAGATGTTGAAGCCATCATTGGAGGCTGAGGAGTTGAGCTCTTCACCGTAAATCATGAGAAACGTTGAAGATGGCAAGAATACGTCGAAGAAGGATAGTAGACAACACGTCATACTATCAGATAGACAGCCAACACGTCATGTCTATCAAATCCAAGCCCAAGCGACAACACGTCAGCTCAGGATGGAGTGGGGGCAGTATGGGAGAGAGACGTGTTCAGCAAAATAAGAGAAATGGAGGCAGCGAAGCGAGATAAGATTACCGTTCATTTGTTTGTTTGGCAAGACCGTGTTTTTTCATGATGGTAGAGCCAAATAGAGATCAAGCGTCTCCGCCCTTCCCTCTTTCTGTTCCTCTTCATCTCCTTCCTATCTCTCCGCTCTCCCGACCATCATTGGAAAGACGGCTCTGACTCGAAGTCGGGCTGCTTTTCAGGACATGACTTGAAGTCTGTCCTTGATCGAATGACTTGAAGTCTTTGATCTCAATGGTGCCTTCGACTCTCATTTGGTGCCCTTATCTTTTTATCTCTCTCAAGTTCATTTTAGCGGTCCTCTAGGTATGTATTTCATTGACCTTAACAGCACCAATTCCATCTAACAATCATAAATCATCAGATTTTTTTTCTTTACGTTCGTGATCCTAACTTTACAGCCTACGATATTTCTTATAAACGTTCTTTCAGTTAGAAGGAACTACGCTATAGGAATTATATACTGAGATGATGGGTTTAGAAATGACTGTAGGTTCTTCTCTAGTTTCGACTCCTTGGATCAAACTAACCATTTTTCTCCTCTAGATTCACATCTCTTTTCAATCGTCACAGTCGCATAGAAATGTACGACACACGTGACTTATATGCGCTTTTTTTGTACTTTGTGATAAGAATAGATTGCTGTTTATTGGAGATTGCGTCTAGATTATAGATTCTTCGTTTGAGATAACTTACTAAGGAGTGAATTTGTGTCTTTTAACGTCAATCTTTTATCTGTGAGGAATGCTTGTCTATCATCGATTCTCTCTTATTAATTACTTTTAGCCGCTCACAAGAATGTCATCGATCAATGCACAACATCCAACTGGTGCAAATGATCCTTTGGACGACGTCTTAGACGAACTGCCTGAGTATGCCACACACCCAGAGGAACACTGCTCTAGTAAAGGCGGCAAGTAAAAAGATAGTAACCACTGTTTTCAGAGAAGCGAAGAACGGCTTTCCTGGACGGTAAGTGTTTGACGTATAGCTCTCTGTTTTACTTAAACTGCCTCTGTTAGACGACAATGCTCTTGGGTCCATTGACCATTGGCAAAGAGAACGCGGTGAGTCCATATCAATTTTCTATTTCGGAATGCTGACCGGTCAGTATTTCAGTTCAATCAGGTTACGTTGGCATCGTTCACTGGCATGATGCGCCTTTAGGTTGGCCAGGTGATACATCCCAAGGCCTCAGTGCCGTTCACCTTGATTTTGCAAATGGTAAGTGGAGGTAACGGTGAACAAGAAAAAGCTTTCTGAATCCCCTTAGGTCAAGAAACAGAAAGCAACGGTGCATCTGAGTAAAGCAAGGCTTTGAAAAAAAAAATTTTTCCAGAGTATGTATTATTTACGGGAATATGCGTATAGAAGGAAAATATACGCTACGATGGGAAAACAGCTGACATGCATACGTCCAAGCCGTCACACAGCGCTCATTACTCATATCGATCCCTAGCAGACATGTTCCTTAGCTTGTAGACAAACGTGTCATTTCAATAAATGTCTCACCAGTTGTTGTTAAATCCACATAGAGACCTGAGCGGCACCAAACGTGTTCTTAGGAAGCCGCCGGAAACCTTTGCCTCCATTGGAAACGCTCGTCACCCAAAGCTTGTCGCGCCGTGCATCTGGAACCCACGCAAGCTGTGAAAACCTTTTCCAGAGCTGAAGACGGCATGCATCAACTGTCTCCTTAGTGGCACCTTCTGTAATTTTCTTCCAGTTCTGGAAGTAGATGCAGCTTGGATAATTCTGCACTGTACCAGGGGTTTGTTGGCGATATCCTGGAAACATGTTTTCGAATGCTCGCCGCCTTTCAGTATTATTGCTAACCTTGTAGAGGCAACAGTGCCAGATGTCGCTGAGTTGGAGGTTCATGTAAAGGTCCTCGGTGACGGCTAGGCGATCTGTAAGCTTCAGGTAGGGTTTTCCACCGCCTCTTGGATTAGGCGATTTACTGACAATATCCAAAAGCATTTGGCGCCAGATACCGGTTACTTGCTCATCGATGCTAAGAGTCTCGTTGTCCTCGTCCTCATTGAGGTCAATGTCGGACCCTTCGTCCGCGGGCGGCGCCGGTAAGCTGTGACCTGATGCTCCGAGGGTGAATAGAATAGGCTCCGGTTCTCCAGTAAGGTTGATATATAAGGGAGTGCGTTGCATTCTATTATTGACACCTTGACTCTGAGGAATCATAAAACGAGGGATGATTCCAGTTTGAATATGTCTAGAACGTAGGTTCTCGAGATTCATCTTGAAGAAAAAAATGAATGCGGAAGGAGACAGATTAGAGTCAAGCGCAAGCCTAGGTGATTGAGAGTTGAGTTGTATCGGGCGTAGGAAGATCATTCCGTAAGGATTGTAGGGCCGAGAGACGATGGCATCTTCCTCTTCCTCCTCCTCCTCTTCTTCCTCCTCCTCGTCTCCCAACAGGTTGTCCTTTTCACGTCTATAGCCTTCCCAATAGAGCAATGTCTCATCAGCAATATCCTCTTCGACGCAGTGGGGAAGAGCGGCATGCATGATACTGCGCGATGCGGGTTTGTCATCAGGACGGGAATGCAGTCCGTTAATGAGCCAAACCACGGTAGCTGTTAGGGCAAGAGACTCTCCACGGATGCGAAACTCGGGCTCGGCTTCTGCTTGCATAGCTAGGATGGTACTAAACGCCCTCAATCGCACAGATCGGTAGATCCTACAATCTATTTTTCAATAGCCGCATCAGTTCGTTCAAAAAGAGACTTACCACCACTCGTCCTTAGGAAATGCTAACAAAGATGGCTTGACAATCTCACTCGTCAAGTTTTGGAGTGCGGAGTAGGCATGTTGGTAAGGTATGCGGACTTCGACCCGGGCATTTGAAGCAATGGTTGAGATAGCGCTCGTGTACGTATTCAAAAGGTCCACGATAAAGGAGCATGGTTGTTGAGATTGCATGGCCTCTTTGACGGTGATGGCTTTACCATGATGACCGTCTTCCGGATTATATGTGAGAGATTTATCCGTCGAGTACATCTGGAAATATTCGGCATCGTAGAATCCCCTGGCACGATAGCCTGGCTCTATCCTACAACCTGATACCCCCATCATGTGACTAACGATGTCTTTGGAGTAATGCGAACTTCGGAGATTGGTGATACGCAAGGCCTGGGGTTCTGCGATTCGGAGCGCTCGTTCAACAATGTAGGAATGCGAATCGGTGGTCCATTGAAGGCATAACCCATCATCGCTGGAAAACTCCATGCCGACGTCGACATACCAGGAGCCCTGTCGCAATGCCCATTCGGGGATCTGCGACTTTTGAAGAAAGTCTATCATCGCCATCTCAGCGAAGAACGGGTCATAAGGAGTATGTTGAGTTGTGAGTTTGACACCGCGAATAGTGTGCATGAAAAAGAAATTGTCGGCCCACGCTACTCCGCCGTCCTGGAGGGTAACCCTCAAGTTTCTAACAAGGGCATCCAGATCGTCGCGGGATAAAACTTTGGTACCAACTGAAAGCCGGCCGTTTTTACGCAGAGCCCGGAACCGTTCTGCTTCAAGAGTGGGAGGCCAATCTGAGACGTCGTTAGGATGAAGGCTGGCATAGGCTGGCCGCAGCCCTTTCTCGTAAAAATCCACCTCCTCCTCTAGGCGAAGACGAGGGTTTCGTTCATCCTTGGAATAAAGAGCAGGGAAAAAGATATGGAGCATGTGACGATTGCCCCAAAACCCGAGTTTGAAGTTGGGTATGTGATGCAATGGGATGTTTTCGAAGCGTTCCTAAGGTTGGTTTAGAACATTGTTATGCATAACGATGACGCTTACCTCGTGAAAATCCACACATACTGGATAGGTCAGATGAACATTAGTAGTCAAGACCTCCGCTTTGCGAGGCAGGATTATGACGCTGAGATCACCTGCAAGGCAGATGTTTTCTGAAAGGCCAATGAGGGAGTCGTAGTCTCTGATGACAGATATGATGTTGTCGAGGTCGATACGATTGGGCTCCGTGTCCAAAATGGCCTGTTGGTGAGTACCGTCCTCGTTCCGTGTTTCGCCACTCAATGCGAACCTTAGCGCGGCCTTCTGGTCTACAGCCCATAATTCTTGGGCTTTAGCCGTGAAGGTACGGACAGTATATGAAGAAAAAGCGTCCATAGTTGGGTGGTCTTTTACGGATGATAGAAGCTTTGTGAGCGAGGATTGGAGGTTGGCGTATTGTTGTTGTTTTAGGTCTGAAGATGAAAAATGGAGAGTCGACCTTTGATATAAGGTCAGGGCAGGGTGGATTGGGATAAACCGTTAACCGTTAACCATTATATCTATTGGCTGGACTTGGAAAGATATTGGTATCATCAGGTAGTCAACCGAACCGAACCATATCTCGATTCAACGTTATCTTGATCCAGCAATATGACATCAAAGATATATAAATGTGAAATATATTTCAAGCAGTGCGGCCTTTTCCTTTACGAGACGTAGACTTGAGTGAGCGCACATCTACCGGTGTCAAGGATGTGCTGTCAAGGGTAGCTCTCTGACGGTAATTCGGAACTAAAAACAACAGAAACGTATCAGTGCAGTTCAGTTTTTTATATAGGTTCAGATTAACAATCTCACCATGGCTCTGAGAGGGTTGTCCTTGACGCTCTTCTCTTCTTACGAAAGGATTTTCCCCCGTTCAGCGGGCGCCATTGATGCTTGACTCCTTGAAGGCGTCGGCAAGCTTGTGCGAGAAAATGGATTAGAGTGCTTAGAAGAACGCTTCGCTGAACTGCCCGATCCTTGCATATGACTAGAGGGATTAGGCGTCGCTCCAGGGACTGACTTCTTGGACAATAGTTCATTCATGATCCGTTGGCGCTTTAACATTTCTGAGAAATCAAGTTGAAGACGTGATTTAATTCGCAATAAAGTTTAGGAACTACTGTACGTACCAGCATTGGAAGCGTTCTGAGCCACATTGGATGGTGGAGTAGTTCGAGCTGGTGTGTGCGTCACAAGTGTTTGAGCGGGTTCAGTAGATGTCTTGGCTGTCTTCATAGGTTTTGGGGCAAGAAATGTACGGGATGCTAAGCATAGCGCAATTAGTGCTCACGGCTTCCAAAGACAAGGACTGGCTCACCGGTAGCAACAGGTGTAGGCGAGCTAGGTGCAGTTTTTCCCGTAGAGACATTGTTGTTAGTATCTGTCGATAGGTTGATAGGGTCAAGGTCAGGGAAGAAGTCAACGACCTCGGTACCGTCGCCGACGGTTCCTTTTGATGATGAGATGAATTTTTCCCTGGTGAGGCTATCATCTTGGCTTTGAGCAAAGCTTCCGTCGTCGAAGTCTTTCGCTCAACTGGTTTCGCTACACAACAATCATATAACAACAATCAAAGACTGCATAAATTTGATATGGGTTAAAGATCTGACCTGGTTCCGTCATCGAAGGCAATTTGTCACCAGCTTTTGAACCAGCAGGAGCTTCCTTCTTCTCTTGAGGACCTGCAAAACGTGAGCTACCAGTTAAAGCAGAAGAATTAGAATGAACCTTTTTTAACCACCTCAGAATTCTCGTTCCCAGTACTGACATCCGTGGGCACATCTTGAGGTTTCATTGGTCGTTGATTTTGCTAGTCAGTTACATGATATAGCATCAAAGCAAAATACGCTTACTTTGTTGCTGAGATGGAGCATCCTCTCTGCTAGGTTGATCTTCCTCCTCAGATGAGGATGGAGTCGATGGCCTTGTTACATCGGTACTTGGAGGCAAGCTTCCTTCACTGACGAAGATCGGTTCCTTGCCTAACAATAAGAAATTATTGCATGTTCAACTGATACAAGCCAAGGTTTCTCGTACCCAAGTCAACCATAGAGGCATCTGAGGGCAAGTAAGATTCTACGGCAGGAGGCACATCATTCATAGAAGCATCGCTCTAGTTCTAGTTATATCTTTTCTAGCGTTCAGATGCTGGGCCTATACTTACTTCTTCCGTCCGAGAGACCTGCTGATGGCTTTCTAGATGTTGTTGCTCATTAGCCGCTAGCTTTGCAGTAGCCTTCTTGCGCGTAGTCGGTTTGGTCTCTTCTAGTTCATTATCAGAACCACCTTCATCGTCGTCGTCGTCCTTTGGCAAGGTCCTTCCACTCAGAAGAAGTCTTAGTTCTACGTAGTTGACATGAGTCATAGTCAGATGAGTTTAAGACTAGCTCAGAATAATCTTACCCTCCGCCAACTCTTTATTGAGAAATGCCTCGTGCATGTCCTCTTTGCTATCTGCAATCTCACCCATGAGGACACGGCAGAATTACGAGCAAAGGGGCAAATGCAAATGACTGTATCATTCTGTGGTTGTCGATGAGCACGGCCGCGAATTTGACGTTCATCCTGTGCGCTCCATGGCTGGGACTGAGTACCAAAAGAACTCGTTTCATTAGTAGAAGGCATTGTTTAATGAAGTTGTCAGGTTTACATACAAGGAAAATAATAATTGTCGCTCTTGACAAGTTCAAACCCGCAGAACCTATGCTAGAGAAGATGAGGACTGTCGGACTGTCTTCCGCCTCAGATAGAAACTCTGCTACAACACGGTCGCGCTTCTCGAAGGTCATGCTGCCGTCAATAGCGACGCTTTTAATCCCTAACAGAGCCAAAAACTTTTGCAAAATGTCAGAAACGAATTTTACTTATTACTCTATAACGTGCCTGCTGAACGATGTCGGCCAAAGAACAGAATTCGTTGTACAACAAGAATTTTCTTGTGCGTTTGGGTTTGACTCCCGGAGGAAGCGATGGAATTTCAGGGAAGACGACTTTCCCGTCTTCGAAATAGATGTCCGGGACGTCATCGCGGATGCTATATAATTGGATGATATGACCTGCGCACTCCACCTTAGTTGATTTGATGGGTTCCCATTCCGCTAAGGATTTGAAGACGGGCAGGTCCTTCTTTTTCGACTTCTTCGGCTTCTGTTCATTATCGCCATTCTTGTCGTCGTCGTCGGCATCATCCTGCGCAAAAACTACTGCCATTCTATACTCAAGGTAGAATTTCTGATGTTGTTGCGTCAGCACCTCAGAAAGAACAAAAATGAATTAAAAGATTACGGTTGTTGAAATTTTGCCAGATTCATTTGCACAGATGACGCTGGCCAAATATAAGAGAGAACAATGATTATAACTCCAGTAATGCTTACCTCTCCTTGGCAGCTTGGCTCTTTTCTCGAGTATCGCGGCTTCACGAGGCGTAACATCCAACACTCCTCTAATAACCTTGTGCGGCGGCAAGTTCAAAAGCGGTTGTCCTTCCAGTTCCGGCTATCAATAGTGCGCCTCAGAACGTAACCGTCGAAATGTTCCTGCTGGCGGCGAACAGCTTCAATTTGAGCGCGACGCAGTTCTGACCGTCATCGTCGACTTTCTTAGCGCGGCGAATGGCTGTGGCATCTTCTCGCTCTTCCTCAAGGGATTTCAACGTAAAATAATGTGGCACACCACAGAGCCTGCCCATAGAGGTAATGTCCTGATGAAATCGTATGAAGTCAAGCCATCAGACCAGCTGGGGCGGAAGCGACGAACCTTTGGAGATGTTAAAAGCGGCGTCGCAGTAAGAGGTAGGCGGATGAGGCCTTTTTTCATGATGGCTAAGCCAGCAAAAAACCTGGGTCCGACGTTTTTCATATTGTGCACCTCATCAAGAATGACGGTAAGATAATCAATTTCAAACAGCGTTCCGCGGGCAGCGCCTTCGTACTTGAGGTCAGGAATCATCCAAGGAGGGGTTCCGCGGTTGCGCTTGGCCTTGAATGCACGATTGAAGTCATTTTGTAGAGACTACAAGTAATCAATACACTGGTTTAAGGCTGAGACGAGAAGAGAATAACATACCGAGTAGTTGGCAACAATGATGATGTTGTTACCGCGGTGAATTGACTTATTAAACGGCCCATCCTCTCCCCAAAACGCTGGATTTCCCGACCTTGGAGAGTCATAGACGAGTATATCCACACTCTTTGGAAGGAAAAAGGTCTTGATTTCCTGGATCCATTGACCTC
Organism: Macrocybe gigantea; assembly: GCA_011319805.1. NCBI lineage: Eukaryota > Fungi > Basidiomycota > Agaricomycetes > Agaricales > Callistosporiaceae > Macrocybe > Macrocybe gigantea. The sequence continues at coordinate 24,835 of SJRY01000222.1, forward strand.
GGAGTGTACCTGGAACGGCAATAAGATGAGGGCGTTCGGTATGTGATTATGGGTCCAAGATATGGAAGCGTTTCTACAACAAGTTATAACAAGTTACTCAGTTAGCTCACAGCCAGTGAAATATCGGTAGATTACTGACGGAGAAGCGGGGCATGCTGTTCTAAGTCGGTCAACGTCTTCGCATTATTCAAGGCGCCGATAGTGCCCAAAGCCACTGCGGTTTTGCCAAGGCCAACTTCATCAGTGAGGAGCTTGCCTCGGCTGTCTTCAGTAGGTTCCTTGGTGAAAACTGTTCGCAAGATAGAGTGGATGCCAGCAAGCTGATGCCAGTGGAGAGCGAGCGGAGTGAAGTTGGTAGAATCTTCCAAGTCATCCAGGTATTGATGGTCCCAGAACGTGCGGCCGGCTGCATGACGCTTGGTCTGGAATTGATAGGGAAGACGGTTTTGTTTAAAGCCGAGGCTGGCGGCGATGTCATCCGGGTTCAAAACGGATTCAATCTCCATGCCCAAGTCAGTCGACTCATCGTTAACGTCCTCGAGGTTGAACGTTAGGTGCGGTTCAGGATCACATTGGGTGTCGTCATCATCTCCTACTCCGAAGTAGTCGACGTACGTGTTGAAAAGCTGACGAACATCCTTTTCATTTGCGAGCATGCTTGGCGAACCTTGAACAAGACTTTTGGCTGGGTTTAGCGCACTTATACGAACGACAAAAGCATAAATCACACCTTTCTTGTTCTTAGGCTGCATCCTGGGTGCAGGAACGTGGACGCCAACGGCCTCGAGCAAGCGCTGGAGCTCGGAGAGCATAGCGTCTGCTTCAGCAATATTTTCTTGGCTGTTATATGTCTGCCAAATTCTTCCATTTGGAAACGGCGGAGATGGTCGAGTTTAACTTTCTCTTCGTCATCTTGCCTTTTGTCGCCGCTATTATTTAAATCAGCATGGGCGGTGGGAGAGAAGACAGAAGGATAGTACCCTCGAAAGCATCTAAAGCGTGTGAAGTCGTTCCATGGTTCTCTTAGCCCTAGTAGCAGCTCTGCGTACGCTGTCCCAGCTACGTTGAACAAAGCTAGTGAGCGCCGTGCGATACTCCGTGAGCAAGAGATCATCTTCGTTTAAAGCGTGGCCCAAAAATGACTAGGGCAAGGCTATCCAATTGCAATCGGAACATAGTGCTCGCATTGGGCCAAGGGGTTGTCCTTCCTCGTAAGATTGTTAGGGGATGAATGGCGTGTGCATTAAGAGCATCTAGGATAATGTCGTGGAGGCGGGCTTTGTTCCAAATCATGTCGTTGACAAAAATTGCCCACTTTGCACGACCAGGGAACGCAGCTTCTCCTCTTTTTTTGCTCTGAGAGAACTTTGTCCTCTCGGACGGCTTGCGGATTTGACAGTAGTGATCCAGATAGGATTGTGACACCGGGCATCCTGTCGCGTCACTTGCCAGGAAGAAGAGCATCGTCATCCGGAAATAGGCCATGTCGGTAACCGGTGAGTTCTTGCCAGATGGGCCATGACAAGGGGGGCCCAGGGCGTATAGTGCATCATTGCCTCGGAAAGGTATGGTAGCATGGCGAATGGGCACGCGAGAGTCACAAAACGCAGTATGGATGGAGGTTTATGGAAGGTTGTGACTTTCGATTTTCGGGTTTTTCTTGAAATAATGGCACAGGAAAATCTTAGCACGTTCGCAACTGTTGTTGTTATCGTACGCAAGGCATTTGAGATAATGAACTAGATCAAAGGGCGGAGTTTTCTGAAGCGGCCAAGACAACCGATCGTTGCAGGGGTTCCCAGATATCAAAGATAAAATAATTGATCTTTCTACTCTGATAATAGGCGCAGAGAGTAGTGAAGAGAAGGAGGCTTGGTGATTGAGAACAACATATCCCGCAGAGCGAAGGGCAAATTGGTATTGCCAATGACGGGAATTGCTCTAGCAAGAACTAAGAGGAGCGACGCCCATGGAGACCTATGTAAGCACGCCGGCATCTGGAGAAGCCAATGGCAACCTCCAACATCCGTTTATTGGTCGGAGTAAAAAACGAGTTTTCAATGAGTAAGAGATAGGGGGTTAGAGGGTGAGGGGTGGGTTATCTTGGAACCAATATGTGCCGAAGTGCAAGAGTAGCTGTTGAGAGAGGAACGCCGTAAATTTAACCAAAAATGGAGAGGCGCATGAGG
>SJRY01000223.1:0-31521 GCA_011319805.1 Macrocybe gigantea
CAGTCCACACCATTTGTAGAGACAGTCCATGCCACCTGCAGAGACACTAGCAATCCAAACAAACAAAAGAGAGAATGCATGCCTACACCAAGTAGCAATGATGAAGAACCACTCTGTGCAGGTTGCATTCTATTGCCCTGTGCACTTCATTGCATGCTTGGCTTTCTCGATCTGAGCTGCACCAGATTACATTCTGGCATGTCCCTTCCTGATGGAAGTGGGCTATTCAGATTGAAGCACATGACTCTGTGTATGAGCTCAACATTCCTCTGGACCTCATCCTCTTTACACTATGGATACACTCTATAAGGAGGCAGATGATGATATGCATACCTCTTGGTTCTACAATACCAAAATCAAGAAATACATTGGTTGCCTCCACATTTTGTTTTCACGATGTGGGAAAGCTGGAGTCCTATGAGTGCCTGCTACATAAAGAATGGGCTTCATGAAGTTGGTGACAGGCAATAAGCTGTTCACTCAGTGCTGTCACATTGCCTGTGGACACGTGCTGATTAATGCATATGAGCATGGTTCAACTTTGTGGAGAGTGATGAATGCCACACCTCTTTCTGCAATGCCCACTTGTAAATACCTGTAAATAATACTCACATATCGCATCCATCATTCTACAATGTCAACAGTTGGGCTGATACTGATCAAATTGCATACCTGGATTCTTTTATCCTGAGCACTCCCATTTCTGAAATCGCAAAAATCAGCTGAAAATCACCCGGTTTATTAGAGTTTTTCCATGAGTAATGACCCGCTCAACATTGTCGGTGGCGGTGGCCCACCACTGCTCAATCTGCACCCTGAATGGCCCACTGCAGGCCTGTCCTGCTCTCCTGCTCCCACCTCCTCTAGCCCGGGGGGGTGAGAGCCTCTTGTTTCAAGGTGGTGATAGCCTCATGGACACTGACAACACCAACCCTTCTAATGCAGGTGGACCTACCGGACCCTCTGCTCCACCCTCTCTGTCGATTCTGTCCACCAAGGCAGCATATAACGACAATGCTATCAGCATCGCGATCTTCCTTGAAGGGGACCAGTTTCCTTTATGGTGAAGCTAAGGCTGCAGCCAAATCTCTCACCGCCCTCAAGGCTTGGATCCTGAAGGTCAGCTCATCCTCCATCTCCATCCTGGTAGGATATCAATATGCTATCACCAAGGGCATTGCAACTCTGGTCAGCAGTGCTGGCGATGTCAACATGTTCTCCATCTCTATGCTTGATGGGCCTCAGCACCCCTCAGAAGGCGTCTGCAAGAAATTGTCAATGCTCACCTCCCTTCTCATGGAAAGGCAACTTGGTTCGCCGATCCTCACACCTCTCCTTCTGGCACTATATGCCCAGAAGACTCTCATTTGAACATGGGTGCTCGCCCTCCAAGACCACCTCAGAATCTGAACCGCCCCCCTCCGCTGCAACCACAATCTTGCTCCTGAATCCCAGGCTGTGGTCCACCCCCTCCTGTCAATAGAGCTACTCTTTTTTTTTTTTTTTTTTTTTTTTTTAAATCAACAATTTATAAAGCGGTGCTCGGTAGCAGTCTGCTTGTAAATACATAGAGGTACCTACAATAAATACAACTAGTCCGACCAAAAGCAGACTGAGGAGATATACATGGAGGGCGCACTAACCCTGTTCTCTCGTGCCCATGCCTGATCTGCTTGGGCTCGTGCTCATGCTAACTTGCCCACTTGACCTGCGTCCCCCAGCTCCTAAGAGCCAGATGGGCTCAGTTCCACATAAAGGGTCTAAAAGGGCCCATAATGACAGGTGTCGCAGAGTCTGCGATACACAGTGAAGCTTGGTGTTTGCTTTCATCAAACACCCTACTGAATTGATGCTCTAGATCCCCCAGCCCAAAGGCTGGCTGTGGTTACTTCCCATGCAAATGCCCTGCAAGGAGCCATAACCGAGTATCCCCTGCTGTGAAAGAGCAGTTACCTGCCCCCCAGATCTGGGATAAAAGCACCCGCTGCCTTATTAGACATTAGGTACTTAACAAACCAGGAACGCACAAAGGCATCATACTGGCATTCGGTTGGCCTGGTCCAGTTATGGCACAGGGTCATGACATGAACAGGGTTTCAGGCCCTCATCTGCAGGAGCATTCATCGCTCTTGACAAAGTTGAACCACACTCAATATGCATTGATCAGTGCATGTCTGCATGCGACACGACAGCAGTGAGCAAACAACTTGTTGCCTGTCACCAATTTCATGAAGCCTGTTCTTTTATGAAGCGGATGCTCATAGAACTCTGGCTTTCCTGCATCGTGAAAATGAAATGTGGAGGTGCCAATGTATAGGCCATGTGCTGACTTGTGCACTTTGACTTGGATAGCCCACTTCCAAGAGGAAGGGACATGCCAGAATGCAATCTGGTGCAGCTCGGACTGGGCAAACCAAGCATGCAATGAAGTGCACAGTGCAATAGAATGCGACTGCACAGAGTGAGGGTTGCAATCAACAATGCGATTGATTGCATTCATTGAGTCGAGGAAGCACACGATGGATATAACTCTATCCTGTGTGATGGCCTTTTGGATTGACATGCACAGTCCAATCAGCTCAGAGTCATTGCTTGTCGCTTTACCAACAGGCTGATGAGTTTCGAAGACAAGTGTATTACCTTGGTATATCCGGGATGAATACACTGATTGTCTGAGTGTATCAGCTTTCATGGGCATGGCACTATCACTACTCATGTATACACAGTTAGGCTCAAGCTGGCACTCAGTAAGTGCCTGTTCGAGTGATGCACGATAAGCCTTGACAGAGTCTTCATCTCTGCCAAGCAGCTTATGGATCTCAAGGCAGCTGCTGAACTAGTCAATGAGTCACCTGCCCAGATTATCACATCTGCGAAATAGTCTGTGGATAAAAAGTTAGGTAGTTTAAGATCCACCAAATCCTTGAGAGGGGACTTGAGCACACTGCGCTGCCTGTCTGAGAGGGAGGTCAAATTCTTTGACCTCGAAGGATCCCCCCCTGCTGCAGGTGGGGTAGTTAAAGATCTGAGGGTGTGCCTCAGGTTGGAGTTGGCAAGACGGGCAGAGGACCTGACTTTCAAATGCTTGATGAACCCAGTGATAGGCTCGACACCGGCCATCATTTCAGCTGCACCCTCTGGAGTGGTGCAGAACTGACTATTAATCCAAATGCAAGCCTTGTGCTGCATCTGGCGTAACTGCTTCAACAGTGCAGCATTGCGCATGCCATTGAAGTTCCATAGCAAACAGCCATATGTCGTGATAGGACACATGCACAACAAGTAGAGAATGCACTTCTGTTAGGGGGATAAACCCTGAACAGAATTGCCTAACATCTGAAATGCCCTGGCCGTAGTCAGTGCCTTCATTGTATAAAGGTGGACGTGTTCCCTAAAGGACAGGTGCATGTCCAAGAAAAACCCCAGATATCTCCAGATATCCTTAGGCTGCAGAGGAGTATTACCCATAAAGGGGGCAAAACCCAAATCAATAGAAGGGCAAGGGTCCTTGCTATTGCATGAGAAGTGCTGCAGTTCAGTTTTGTTGTATTCGACAACAAGACCAAAGTCAGTGAAGAGGTTGTGCACTGATACGTACACTCTCTGGAGCTTCGGAACATTGTCCAGAATGGATTTGGACTGAGCAATAATCAGCCCATCATCCACAAATGACATGATGGTCAGCATATTGCCAACCTTCTAGTATATTTTCTTTTTTTTTTTTTTTTTTAAATCAACAATTTATAAGGCAGTGCTCAGTAGCAGTCTGCTTGTAAATACACAATGGTACCTACAATAAATATACGAAGTTTAGGGCCCTCCAAGTGGAGGACCCTTATTACCATCTCCTTTGCAGGATAGGTGCTAGACTAACTGGTGGAATTCCGTGTCTAGACCCCAGAATCAACTTGGATTCAAAGCCTGGATTAGTCATCCAGGTGAACCGGCAGAGAATGAGTCCTCTCAGGCCAGAGTCAGGGGACTGCTCTGATCTGCCATGGTCTGAATTTCAGCCAGGGAGCAAGTTACCAAGAGGCCAAGTGAACAGGGACACTGGGTATTGGTAAGCCCCACCTACTTTAATTTTTCCATTCCTGAGCATGTGGTTTGCTGATGCCCAGAGGGCACGGATCTCCAATTGTGTCTTAGGTCTCTGCTTTGCCAGCGTCCAGACCTAAGGCCTAGACTGGGGAGTTCTACACCCATGCTTAACCCGGTTATGCATGCCCCACAAGGAGGTCTCAGGCTCCCACCTGAGCAGTGCTTTACAATCATGTGGTGGCTACCTCTGGGCCTGGGAACTCCCCAAGTATGCCCAAGGACCGGTCCACACTACCAACACTGACTAACGACCAGGTTCCCAACCTAATCCAGTTGGTTAGACTGGGCATGAGATTAACTGGTGGGGGGTGTCCTGTCCTAAGCTCGCAGTCCGAAGAGACTTCCTATTACAGGGTGCTGCACAGCACCTTCTAGAAGTGCGCATGCTCTGGAATGCCCCATTACAGGATGTACATCATAGGTCAGGTAGTTCTCAAGTTCTTCCTCCACTTACTGCACCCTGTACTTTCACTCCCTACTTGATCATATGATGAATCACATTTCAGGCACGGCCTGTCAGGGGTCATGTGACCTGCCACTTTGGGCTCCTGTGATCATCCCTATCATGTGACCAGGTTACCACCCTAGTTACAGAAGGTCACATGACCATGGTACTGCCTCAGAGTTGATTACCAATCTGAGTCACCGAGCACATGACTGTAACCAATGATGGGTCACATGCCTAAACCCACAACCTTTCCAGTGGCTGCACAGCCACTTCTCCAGTCTTTAGTGGCGATTAAACCATTGGGCTACTGGGGCAGAAGGCATGGAGGTAGAGGAAGACATGATGGCAAGATGCTAGAGGCAGGGAGATGGCAAAGGGATAGAGGCAAGGAGATGGAATGGAATGGAATAATAGGAGGTTGGGAATACCACCACAATCCTCTTGCTTGGGCAGGGTTCTACAAGAGAGAGAGAGAGACTGTGCTACTGGCCTTGCCCTCAGAAGAGTATATGTCAAGAAAGGTCTACCTACTGAAAGTGCCCTTGGTCTACTTAAGTAAAGTAAAAAAAAGGCTATCTACTGAGCACCCAGTTGTCAGCACAAAGGCCTAACCCCAGAGTCACAGGAATGACTACCTGGTTTTCTACTGGTGGAGTAAAGACTGCTTCAAATGAAGACCAGTCCCAACAGTTGGTGCTCCTATCGACTAAACTTAGACACACACCCTATAAGGACAGTGAACTCCAGGCTAGTACAGTCAAGGAAGGGGAAAGATGGAAGGAAATCCGGACTCTTGGTGTATGTCTGATAAGGCTGTTAGAGGCCAGGGCCCATAACTTGTTAAAACTAAGCACAGGGAACACTCTGGATGAGCCTTAGAACCTAGAAGTCCTGAGTGAGAACACTAGTAATTGAGTTATATACAAGTACTTGCCTAGAAGTCCTGAGTGAGAACACTGGGACTTCAAGGCACTTTGTGCTACCTATATATATGTGTAGAAGGCTGTGTGTGCAGCCATAGGCTGCACATTGCTGTGGGCACAGCTGTAGGCTGTGTGCATTGCTAGGCACATGGCCTGGATCCTGTCCTGTGCACAAGTCCAGACAGGAGGGGCATTTCTAACAGCAAGCCTGCATACAATACTCTGCTTTATCCCCCATACTGTCTCTTTACTTGGCACTAGTGCTAAAATATACTAGAATGCTGGTGATATGCTGACCATCATGTCATTTGTGGATGATGGTCTGATCATTGCTTAGTCCAAGTCCATCCTGGACAATGTTCCAAAGCTCCTTTTTTTTTTTTTAAATCAACAATTTATAAAGCGGTGCTCAGTGGCAGTCTGCTTGTAAATACATGAGGGTACCTACACTAAATACAACTAGTCCGAATACAACCAGACTGAGAGGATGTACATAGAGGGTGCACTAACCCTGTTGTCTCCTGCCTGTGTGCACACCACTTAGGCATGTGCTTGTGCTAACTCGCCTGCTCAGCCTGCATCCCCTGGCTCCTAAGAGCTGGACGTGGTTAGTTCCACGTAAAGGGTCCAAAAGGGCCCATAATGACAGGTGTTGCAAAGTCTGCGGATCGCAATAAAGCTCAGTGTTTGCTTTCATTAGACATCATGCTGACTTGATGCTCTGAGTCCCCCAGCCCAAAGGCTAGCTGCGGTCACTTCTGTGCAAAGGCCCCACAAGGAGCCATAACCCTGAGTAACCCCTGCTGCAAAAGGGCAGTTACCTGCCCTCTGGATCTGGGATAAAAGCACCTGCTGCCTTATTTGATGTGAGGTACTTAACGAACCCGGAATGCACAAAGGCATCATACTGGCGTTCAGTTGGCCTAGTCCAATTACAGCACAGGGTCATGACATGGACAGAGATATTCCGAAGCTCCAGAGGGCATATGCATCTGTGCATAACCTCTTCACAGACTTTGGTCTGGTTGTTGAACACAACAAAACTGAACTGCAGCACTTCTTGTGCAATAGTAAGGATTCCTGTCCTTCTATTGATCTGGGATTCACCCCGTTCACAGGCAATACTCCTCTATAACCCAAAGATGTCTGGAAATACCTTGGGTTTTTCTTGAATGCATGTCTTTCCTTCAAGGAGCACATCTGTTTTTATGGAATGAAGGCACTGACTACTGCCAGGGCCTTTCAGATGTTGGGCAATTCTGTTCAGGGTTTATCCCCCCAACAGAAGCGCATTCTCTACTTGTCATGTGTGTGTCCTATTGTGACATATGGCTGCTTACTCTGGAACCTCAACAGTATGTGCAATGTTACAGTGATGATGCATCTGGATCAATGGTCAGTTTTGCACCACTCTGGAGGGTGCAGCTGAAATGATGGCCTGCGTTGAGCCTATCGCCGGGTTCATCAAGCAGTTGAAAGTTGGGACCTCTGCCTATCTGGCAAATTTCAACTTGAGGCATGCCCTCAGATCTCTCACACCCTGCCCATTGCAGGGGGTAATCCCTTCAGGTCAAAGAACTTGGCCTCTCTATCAGACAGGCAGTGCAATGTGCTCAAGTCCCCTCTCAAGGATTTGGTAGACCTTAAAACTACCAAACTTTTTATCCACAGACTATTTCGCAGATGCGAATAATGTGGGCAGGCAGCTTGTTGATGAATTCAGCACTCGCCAGGGGCTGGTTGGCATAGCGGTAAATGCAGTCAGGTAGACCTGTGGATGTGGCAATCCACAAAGCTGCGGATTCTAGTCCTGGAGGTGGCATCTTCAGGTTTGCATTCGGAAGTGTCCAGAGCTAGTTCCACATGACGCGGGCAGGAAGTATCATGACACTGTGACAGTTGTTCCCATGAGGAAGGTGACTTGGTCATGTGACTAAGCAACTGGCACGTGATGTAAGCTGGGTTATGCATCACACATGTGACTTATCCCATAATGTGGGTCAAGTGTCACATGACCCTAACTCACGTGACTGGGTTTCCCTTGGTGTGGATGGCCTTGGGATGTAAGTGCTGGACAATGCCTTAATCCAGCAGACTACACGTGATCCCTAATCTTAAAAGGTAGGGGCCAAAAGGATAAGGGACCATACCGGAAATTAGGCTGATAACCTCCTGATGGCATTTGAGCCAACAGGGTACCCGGTAAAGTGGGAGCTGTTGGCAATGATCATGAACTGGTTAGTCACCTGCAGTACGTCACCTGCTTAAGTTGGCAGAAGCAGATCCAGACCCGTTTAGTAAGGGCTTCCCCTGTGGGAACCTGTCATGGGAGGACCATAGACCTTGCTGTGATATCGGATGCCAGTCTGGGAGGCATGTGGCAAGACAGAGACCTTGAACAGATGGGGATCTGTGCATGTGATGCATCTGCGAACCATCTGCTGAAGAATGGAAAGGCAGGCATGGAGTAGTGACCCAGACACCGCTGGGCCATAGCAAGGCTGGACAGTCTCCAGTCCTTGGCTTGAGAAACCTAACTCCTCTGTCGGTAGTTCCTGGGACAATACACCCAGGTAACTGCTTAAGTTGAAGCCAGAGTGTGAAACTCCTGGGCTAAATGGTCTGATCATAAGACTAGGCCCGGGTTAGCAGCCTTCCCCGCAAGGGGGGGGCTAAACTTTGAATTGCTGGATTCATCAAGTGCTTGAAAGTCGGGTCCTCTGCCCGTCTTGCTAACTCCAACCTGAAGCATGCCCTCAGGTCTTTGACCACCCTGCCACAGGTGGGGGGAGATCCTTCGAGGTCAAAGAACTTGACCTTCCTCTCAGACAGGCAGCATAATGCACTCAAGTCCCCTCTCAAGGACTTGGTGGACCTTAAACCACCTAACTTTTTATCCACGGACTATTTTGCAGATGCGAATAATCTGGGCAGGCAACTCATTGACTAGTTCAGCAGCTGCCTTGAGATCCATAAGCTGCTTGGCAGAGATGAAGACTCTGTCAAGGCTTATCGTGCATCACTCGAACAGGCACTTACTGAGTGCCAGCTTGAGCCTAACTGTGTATACATGAGTAGTGATAGCGCCATGCCCATGAAAGCTGATACACTCAGACAATCAGTGTATTCATCCCGGATATACTGAGGTAATACACTTGTCGAAACTCATCAGCCTGTTGGTAAAGCGACAAGCGATGACTCTGAGCTGATTGGACTGTGCATGTCAATCCAAAAGGCCATCACACAGGATAGAGTTATATCCATCGTGTGCTTCCTCGACTCAATGAATGCAATCAATCGCATTGTTGATTGCAACCCTCACTCTGTACAGTCGCATTCTATTGCACTGTGCACTTCATTGCATGCTTGGTTTACCCAATCCGAGCTGCACAGGATTACATTCTGGCATGTCCCTTCCTCCTGGAAGTGGGCTATTCAAGTTGAAGCACATGAGTCAGCACGCGGCCTCGACATCCCTTAGGGACTTCATTCCTTTTATACTACAGACACATTCCACAAAGAGGCAGATGATGAGATGCACACCTCTTGGTTCCATGAATCTGGAATCAAGAAATATATTGGCACTTCCATGTTTCGATTCCATGATGCTGGAAAGCCTGAATCCTATGAGTGCCCACTTTATAAAAGAATGGGTTTCATGAAGTTGGTGACAGGCAATGAGCTATTTGCTCACTGCTATCGTGTCGCATGCGGACACGTGCTGATCAATGCATATCAAGCGTGGTTCAATTTTGTCAAGAGCAATGAATGCTCTTGCGGACGTGGGCCTAAGGACTCCATCCATGTTATGACTCTGTGCCATAACTGGAACAGACCAACCGAATGCCAGTATGACGCCTTTCTGCATTCCTGGTTTGTTAAGTACCTAATGTCTAATAAGGCAGCGGGGGATACTTAGGGTTATGGCTCCTTGTGGGGCCTTTGCGCAGAAGTGACTGCAGCTAGCCTTTGGGCTGGGGGACTCAGAGCATCAAGTCAGCATGATGTCTGATGAAAGCGAACACTGAGCTTTATTGCGACGATGTCGCTCAGTATTTTCTTTCACTCAACCATCATATGTTGGTGAAGATTCTTCAACACGGAGGCTTTGCACAACAGGTGTCAAAGTTCTTTGAATCATATCTTGTTGGGCGCAAAACTTCTTATGCCTGGCGTAGTGCCATCTCTCCAGAGTTCGATGCCGACGTGGGAGTTGGTCAAGGCTCTGCACTCTCCCCAGTATTGTCAGCGCTTTACTTGGTGCCGGTACTGAAACTTTATCAGAAAGCTGGTGATATGCCAGTAATCATGTCATTCGTCGATGACGGACTGATCATCGCTCAGTCCAAATCCACATCAGACAATGTTCCGAAACTGCAGAGGGCTTATGCCTCTGTGCATAACCTCTTCACTGACTTCGGTCTTGTTGTAGAACACAACAAGACTGAATTACAGCACTTTTCGCGCAATAGTATGGACCCTCGTCCGTCTATTGACTTGGGCTTTGCTCCATTTACGGGCAACACCCCGCTTCGACCCAAGGATGTCTGGCGATACCTTGGTTTCTTTTTGGACGCGTGCCTTTCTTTTAAGGAGCATGTTCGATTCTATGCTACGAAGGCCTTGACTACCGCCAGGGCCTTCCAAATGTTGGGCAATTCTGTTCGGGGCTTATCCCCTCAACAGAAACGCATTCTCTACTTGTCGTGCGCGTGTCCCATCGCAACGTACGGCTGTTTATTGTGGAACTTCAATGGCATGCGTAATGTTGCACTGTTGAAACAACTACGCCAAATGCAGTGCAAAGCATGCATTTGGATTAATGGACAGTTTCGCACCACTCCTGAGGGTGCAGCTGAGACAATGGCCTGTGTCGAACCTATCGGTGCGTTCATTAAAAGACTGAAAGTCGGCTCGTCTGCCCGCTTAGCTAACTCCAATCTGAGGCATGCCCTCAGATCCATTAGTACACCCGCCTCAGTTGGGGGTGACCCATCTAAAGTGAGAAATCTCGCTTCTTTGTCAGACAGGCAGCGTGCTGTGCTTAAGTCCCCACTCAAGGATTTGGTGGATCTGAAACCACCACTCTTTCTAACCACGGATTATTTTGCTGATGCAAATAACCCGGGCAGGCGGCTTGTCGATGAGTTTGGCAGTTGCTTTGAGATCCATAAGTTACTTGGCCGAGATGAGGACTCGGTCAAGGCTTACCGCGCATCGCTGGATCAAACACTTTCCCAGTGTTCGATCCAGCATGATTGCTCTTATGTGAGTAGTGATGGCTCCGTGCCTGCGAAAGCAGAAGTGCCACTTAAGCAGTCTGTGTCAGCTTCGCGTGTTTATCGCGAGGGCAGGCTGGTCTCCGAGAGTCGTCAGCCAGTTGGTAAATCAACGAGCGACGATGCTGAGCTCATTGGGTTGCGAATGGCAATCCAAAAGGCTATCGCACAAGATGGAGTTAATTCTGTCGTGTGCTTTTTAGATTCGATGAATGCAATTAATCGCATCATCGATTGCAACCCCCACTCTGTGCAGTCGCACTCTATTGCACTTTGTGCATCACTGGAAGCTTGGCTCTCTGAGTCCGAGCAGCGCCGGATTGAATTCTGGCACGTCCCTTCCAAATGGAAGTGGGCAATACAAGTCGAGGCTCACGAGTTTGCCCGGAGCCTGGATGTTCCCCTGGGACTTCGTCCCTCTATACCACCGATGGCCTTCGAAAGGAGGCTGACGATGATATGCATAGCACTTGGTTCCAGAATTCTGGGAACAAGAAATACATTGGTGCTTCCACATTTCGTTTTCACGAAGCAGGAAAGCCAAATTCCTATGAACGCCCCTCTCGGAAGAGAATGGGCTTCATGAAGTTAGTGACAGACAACGAGCTTTATGCTCGCTGTTCACGTCTCGCATGCGGCCATGCTCCGATCAATGCGTATCAGGCACGGTTTAATTTTGTCGATAGCAATTTATGTTCTTGCGGACGAGGGGTTGAAGACTCTGTCCACGTCATGACTCAGTGCTGTAACTGGCACAGGCCAACTGAACGCCAGTTCGACGCCTTTGTGCGTCACTGGTTCATTAAGTACTTGACATCTAATAAGGCTGCAGGTGCTTTCATTCTGGATCCAGGCGGCGGGTGACTGCCGTTCTGTAGCGGAGATCATCCGGGTTAACCCGGACAATCTGGAAACAGTCGGGTCAGTGACCGAAGCACTGACCAAGCGTTATGCGAACTGCAAACTCCGCAACAGTATCGTTATAGGTCCTCTTGGACCTTTTACGTGGAATTGACCACAGCTGGCCCTCTGGGGCTGGGGGACGGTGCTCGAGTGAGTGAGTACGCGCGAGCTCGAGCCATATGGTTCGAGCGCGGGCATGAGAGAACAGGGCAGTGTAGCCCTCCATGTAGCTCCCTTCAGTCTGTTTTTTCTCGGACTAGTCGTATTTATCATAGATACCTTGGTGTATTTACAAGCGGACTGCCACCGTGCACCGCTATATAAATTGTTGAATTAAAAAAAAAAAAAAAAAAAAAGAGCTTTATTGCGATCCACAGACTTTGCAACACCTGTCATTATAGGCCCTTTTGGACCCTTTACATGGAACTGACCATGTCTGGCTCTTAGGAGCTAGGGGATGCAGGCAGAGCGGGCAAGTCAGCATGAGCACGCACCTAAGTGGTATGCACATGGGCAGGAGACAGCAGGGTTAGTGCACCCTCTATGTACATCCCCTCAGTCTGGTTGCATTCGGACTAGTTGTATTTATCATAGGTACCTTTATTTATCATAGGTACCTTCGTGTATTTACAAGCGGACTGCCATCGAGCACTGCTTTATAAATTGTTGAATTAAAAAAAAAAAAAAAAAAAAAAAAAAATTCAGCACTCGCCTTAAGATCTGCAAGCTCCTGGGCAGGGATGAAGACTCTGTCAAGGCTTACCATGCATTGCTTGAACCAGCACTCATGGAGTGCCAGCTTGAGCCTAATTGTATATATACAAGTAGTGATGGCGCCATGCCCATAAAAGCAGCTACACTTAAGCAGTCAGTGTACTCGTCCTGGGTTTACTGGGGCAATATGCTTATCCACGAAACTCGTCAGCCTGTCAGCAAAGCGACAAGGATGACTCCGAGCTGATTGGATTGTATATGGCAATCCAAAAAGCTATCACACAAGATGGAGTTACATCCATCATGTGTTTTCTTGACTCGATGAATGTAATCAATTGCATTATTGACTATAACCCTTACTCTGCACAGTCACATTCCTTTGCTCTTTGCACTTCACTGCATGCTTGGTTCACCCAATCTGAGCAGCACCAGATTATACTCTGGCACATCCCTTCCCATTGGAAGTGGGCTATTCAAGTCAAGGCACATGAGTCAGCCCGTGGCCTTGATGTCCCTCAGGGGCTTCATTCTCTCTATACTATTGATGCACTCCGTAAGGAGGCAAACAATAATATGTATACCTCTTGGCTAACCAATACAATCAAGAAATATATTGGTGCCTCCATGTTTCATTTTCATGATGCAGGAAAGCCAGAGTCCTATGAGTGCCCACTTCACAAAAGGATGGGTTTCATGAAGTTGGTGACAGGCAATGAGCTGTTTGCATGTTGCTTTTTTTTTTTTTTTAAAATCAACAATTTATGAAGCAGTGCTCAGTGGCAGTCCACTTGTAAATACACAGAGGTACCCACGATAAATACAACTAGTCTGATTGAAACCAGACTGAGGAGATATACATGGAGGGTGCACTAACCCTATTCTCTCGTGCCTGCGCCTGAGCCTCTTAGGCTTGCACTCATGCTAACTTGCCCGCTCGACCTGTGTCCTCCAGCTTCTAGAAGCTGGATGTGGTCAGTTCCATGTAAAGGGTGTTAAAACTAGGCACAGGGAACACTCTGGATGAGCCTTAGAATCTAGAAGTCCTGAGTGAGAACACTAGTAATTGAGTTATATACAAGTACTTGCCTAGAAGTCCTGAGTGAGAATACTGGAGACTTCAAGGCACTCTGTGCTACCCATATATATGTGTAGAAGGCTGTGTGCATTGCTAGGCGCATAGCCTGGGTCCTGTCCTATGCACAAGTCTGGACAGGAGGGGCATTTCTAACACCTCCCCCTGACCTGAACTGTTTAAACTATGTACCTACAAGTCCCATTTTCTGTCTACAGAATTCAACCTTTGGTACAGTAAGTGGTTTGGTTAACAAGTCTGCAACTTGTTCAGTTCCTGGAATAAACTCAGGCCATATCCTCTTCTGCTCCACTGTATCCCTAAGCCAGAAGTATCACAAATCCAGCTGTTTCATATGCCCATGATACTCTGGATTCTTTGTGACACTCAGTGCAGACTAATTGTCAATCTTGAGTGGTAATGGTTGCAACACACACAGCTTCTCTTTCCACAACGCCCATTTGTAAACAAGTGCAAATAACCCTCCTCATCGTCGTCTTCGTTCTACACCAGCATCAACTGGGCCGATCGTGTATCAAGTTGCAAACCCGAGTTCCTAACACTCTTGAGCCCTTCTGTTTCCTATATCGCGAAAATCGGCTGAAAATCAACCGGTCTACTAGAGGTTTTTGATGAGTGACGATCTGCTCAACATCATCAGTGGTGGCGGTCATGCACCGCTCAACCTGCACCCAGGACAGCCTACTGCTGGCCCATCCCACTCCCCTGCTCCTCCTCCCCCACAGGGAATGCAAGCCTTCTCTTCCAAGGTGGTGACAGTCTCATGGATACTGACGACACCAACCCTTCAAACACAGGAGGGCCTACTGTACCCTCTGCCCCCCCTCTCCATCGATCCTGTCCACTGAGGCAGCATACAACGACAATGCCATCGGCATCGCAATCTTCCCCGAAGGGGATCGGTTCCTTCACGGTGAAGCCAAGGCTGCAGCCGAATCTCTCGCTGCCCTCAAGGCTTGGATCTTGAAGGTCGGCTCTTCCTCCATCTCCATTCCAGCGGGATACCAGTACGCTATCGCCAAGGGCATTGCGACTTTGGTCAGCAGTGCAGGCGACGTCAATATGTTTTCCATCTCGACGCTGGACAGACCCCAGTACCCCTTAGGTAGGTGTCTGCAAGAAATTGTCAATGCCCACCTTCCCTCCCGTGGAAAGGCAACTCGGTTCGCCAATCCTCATACCTCTCCTTCTGGCACTGTACGTCCTGAAGACTCCTGCTCGAACATGGGCGCTCGCCCCCCGAGACCGCCTCGGAACCCGAACCGCCCCCTCCGCCACAGCCGCAGTCCCGCTCCCGAACTCCAGGTCATGGCCTGCCCCCTCCTGTCAATAGGGCTACCCGCCCTGCTACTGGCAAGCGCTCGTATGCACAAGTCTTGGCCCAACCAGCCAACACTCCTGCCGAAGCCATTGTAGCTTTGGCAAAGACATTTCCACACCACCCCACAGAAAAGATCGTCTCCTTGCAAAAGGAAGCGACTGGGGAGCCTTCCGGACCGCCTAAGAAGAAGGCAAAGTCCACTTCCTATGGCCCGTCCTGATGTAACGTCAGGGTATCCTTTACTTTCCCAGTAGACAATGCATCTGTTGCCACTGGGACTCTTCTCTCTGCCTTCAATCGAGGGCTGACTACTGGCAAATCCTGGATTAGATGTGAATCCATCCAGGACCACTCTGCCTCCTCGTTTTCATGCTTGATGATGAAGGTGGCATCACCCAAGGACCTTGGCATTTTGTGTGAGGCCACTCTCCAGTGTGCTCCGGCCGGTTCTACTGTCAAGCTCGCTATTCCTACGAGCGTTTCCTATGTGAAACTGCTCGATGTACCATACTTCAATGCCGACAGAAGTGTCATCACTGCCTGGCAAGCATACGAGATTCTCTGAGACTCTTCATTCTCGGACCTCATCACCCTTGTTGGAGTTCCTCGTGTCATGCGCAAGTCCAAGAATTCCGATACTGCGACTGTTTGGTTCAATATCAAAGATACGTCCACTGGCCAGAATGTTAAAGCTCTGGACAACTGCACGGTTATGGTCCGGAACTGGCGATGCTGCTTCCACGCCACTCTCTCATCGCCAGGAGTCCCTCTCTGTGAATGCTGTTGGTGCTGGGGACACTCTACTCTAAAGTGTAACCAACAATCCCTCCGCTGCCCGATCTGTGGGGAATCCCACAGAAAGGAGCATCATTGCATGCTTGAAGACCCAAGGCTAACCCTCCTCATGAGGCAACTCCGGCAGGTCAACCCTGCCCGCATGCTCCGAAGTGTCTTAGCTGCAGCAAAGATCACTCCACCGATGACCGGAAGTGTGCCTTCTGGAAGAATCGCTTTGATCCTGAGTGGATCAAACAACATTATCAGCTGGTATGTGATCGAGCACGGTCAAGTCCCAAATACTCTAATGCCTCCCCGCAGTGTAATGCGGAGGCCGATGCATCATGAGTGACACCTCCAGTGGATCAGCCCTGGCTGTTGTCCCTGGGCTGGGCAGTCGCTCCTTGATTTCTTCATTTCGTATTTTCTCTCAAAACGTAAATAGGAAATATGTACATATGGATGTTCTCCTCTCCACTCTTGGAGAGGACTATGATATTCTGTTCTTCCAAAAACCCGCTTGGAACCTGCTAAGGCAAGCCCCGTCGGCACACAGCACTGATGGCGAGCCAGTAATTGGAGGTCCCAGTCGTCCTGACTGGACTTGCATTGTTTGCTACTCATCATATGAGGACCCACCTTGTGTGATAGCATACGTTCACAACTGCCTATGTCAGTTGCATCCCTCTCTTTGACGTGATCTTGTCGATAGTCGCGATCTGATGATTGTCAGCTTCTCCACCCCTGGGGAGCCCCTATTCCTCGCCAATGCCTACTCTGATGTAGACGGAAGCGCTATCCATCTGCTGCATGATTGTGTGGAAAGACCTGACTTCCCCAACCTATCTTATTTAGGAGGGGACTTCAATTGCCATTATGAACTCTGGGATGGAGTCCATATCTCGCAGCATACACGAGGAGAGTTGTTGTGTAATGCAGTGCTTGATCTTGGTCTTGACTGGGTGGAGCCATCTAACCATGGCCCGACCCGAGTCACCAGAGGATTTAGAGAGCATCCTCCAGACTCTCTCCAAATCAGTGGACCATGCTTGGGACCTCCACTCTAAGGAGTGCAAGCTATCGAAGCAGAGCAAAGGCTGGTGGAATCAGCATTGTTCTGAAACTTTGGACACCTTCAGGCAGACCCGGTCTGAAGAGGACCATAGCATCTGGCACCGAGCTATTAAAGATGCCAAGCGCACCTTCTTTGATCAGCGAATCAAGGAAGTTGCTGAAAAGTCATGGCGTCCATGGGATTTAGCTGCATGGATGAAGCAAAGGCCACTTCCGGCCTACGAGGCTATCTCCTTTCGGAGGCAACCTTGCAATTCTATCGAGTCGCTTTGGAATGCACTCGACAAGTCCTATAATGCTGCGTCTGACAGGCCAGTTAATCTGGATAAGCTTGATGAGCTCGAGCCTCATCCAAGTCGGGACTGGGTCCCGTTCTCTGCTGCAGAACTCCGAGAGTCCTTGGAGCCATGCAGCAATACCTCCACTCCAGGACCAGACCACCTGTCCTGGGGCCACGTTAAGCAGCTTGTGAAATTCCCTCACCTGGCTGATTTCATCTTGAACATTGCTAATGCATGTTTGGAATTGGGCCATTGGCCCTCCTACTTCAAGCAGAGCCTGTCGGTAATTATTCCGAAACCTGGCAAACCTGCATACAACACCCCAAAAGCCTTTCGTCTGATTGTGCTTTTGAACACCCTCAGCAAACTCGTCGAAAAAATGCTGGCGCGGCGCATGCAGTATGAAGTGACCAAATATGCTGTCTTCAATCCGAAGCAGTTCGGTGGCATCCGGCAGAACTCTACGGAGGATGCTGGTGTCTTTCTAATCTATATTATCTGGCAAGGCTGGCTAAAGGGTCTCAAGACGAGCATCATTGCTTTCGATGTGGCTCAATATTTTCCCTCTCTTAATCATCGGATGTTGGTGAGGATACTTCAACACAGAGGCTTTGCACATCAAGTGACTAAGTTCTTCGAGTCCTACCTTGTCGGGCATAAAACTTCCTATGCTTGGTGCAGTGCCATCTCACCAGAGTTCGATGCCGATGTTGGGGTCAGACAAGGCTCTGCTCTATCTCCAGTACTGTCAGCCCTGTACTTGGCACCAGTACTGAAAATATACCAGAAGGTTGACAATATGCTGACCATCATGTCATTTGTGGATGACGGACTGATTATCGCTCAGTCCAAATCCATCCCGGACAATGTTCCGAAACTTCAGAGGCATATGCATCTGTGCACAACCTCTTTACGGACTTCGGTCTTGTCGTTGAACACAACAAAACTGAACTGCAGCATTTCTTGTGCAATAGTAAGGACCCACGTCCTTCTATTGATTTGGGGTTTGCTCCGTTCATGGGCAACACTCCCTTGCAACCCAAGGATGTGTGGAGATACCTTGGGTTCTTTCTGGATGCACACCTGTCTTTCAAGGAACACGTCCGCTTCTATGCGATGAAAGCACTGACTACTGCCAGGGCTTTCCAGATGTTGGGCAATTCTGTGCAAGGGTTATCCCCTCAATAGAAGCGCATCCTTTACCTGTCATGTGCGCGTCCTATCGCAATGTATGGCTGTTTGCTATGGAACTTCAATAGTATGCGTAATGTCGCACTGTTGAAGCAGCTATGCCAGATGCAGCGTAAGGCTTGCATTTGGATTAATGGTCAATTCCGCACCACTCCGGAGGGTGCGGCTGAAACGATGGCCTGTGTCGAGCCTATCGCCGGGTTTATCAAGCGTCTGAAAGTCGGGTCCTCTGCCCAGCTGGCCAACTCCAACTTGAGGCATGCCCTCAGAGCTTTGACCACCCCGCCTGCGGTGGGGGGTGATCCTTCAAGGTCAAAGAACTTGACCTCTCTTTCGGACAGGCAGCGTATTGCGCTCAAGTCCCCTCTCAAGGATTTGGTGGACCTTAAACCACCTAACTTTTTATCCACGGACTATTTTGCAGATGCAAATAATCCGGGCAGGCGGCTTGTTGACCAGTTCAGCAACCACCTTGAGATCCATAAGCTTCTTGGTAGAGACGAAGACTCTGTCAAGGCATATCGCACATCGCTTGAACAGGCTCTTGCTGAGTGCCAGCTTGAGCCCAACTGTGTATACACGAGTAGTGATGGCGCCGTGCCCATGAAAGCTGATACACACAGACAGTCCGTGTATTCATCCTGGGTCTACCAAGGCAATACACTTGTTTTCGAAACTCGTCAACCTGTCGGTAAAGTGACAAGTGATGACTCTGAGCTGGTTGGATTGCGTATGTCAATTCAAAAGGCTATTGCACAGGATGGAGTCATGTCCATCATATGCTTCCTCAACTCGATGAATGCAATTAATCACATCATTGATTGCAACCCTCACTCTGTGCAGTTGCATTCTATTGCACTGTGCACCTTATTGCAGGCTTGGTTTGCCCAGTCCGAGCTGCACCAGATTACACTCTGGCACGTCCCCTCCTCTTGAAAGTAGGCCATTCAAGTCGAAGCACACGAGTCTGCTCATAGTCTCGACATACCCCAGGGACTTCACCCCTTGTTCACCACAGAGGCACTCCATAAGGAGGCGGACAATGAAATGCATGCCTCTTGGTTCCATGACTCTGGAGTCAAGAAATATATTGGTGCATCCACGTTTCGGTTTCACGATGCCGGAAAGCCCGAATCCTACGAGTGCCCACTTTGTAAAAGAACGGGGTTCATGAAATTGGTGACAGGCAACGAGCTTTTTGCCCGCTGCTGTCACGTCACATGCAGACATGCACCAATCAATGCATATCGGGTGTGGTTTAACTTTGTCGAGAGCGATGAGTGCTCCTGCGGGCAGGGTCCTGAGGACTCTGTTCATGTTATGACCCTGTGCCGTAATTGGGACAGGCCAGCCAAATGCCAGTATGATGCCTTTGTGCATTCCTGGTTCGTTAAGTACCTAGTGTCCAATAAGGCAGCGGGTCCTTTTATCCTGGATCTGGAGGGCGGGTAACTGCCTCTTCGTAGCGGGGGATACTCAGGGTTATGGCTCCTCACGGGGCCTTTGCGCAGAAGTAACCGCAACTGGCCTTTGGGCTGGGGGACCCAGAGAATCAATTCAACATGGTGCTTGACGAAAGCGAGCACCGAGCAGTATTGTGCATTGCAGACTGTGCGACACCTGTCATTATGGGCCCTCTGGGACCCTTTACGTGGAATTGACCACATCTGGCTCCTAGGAGCTGGGGGACGCAGGCTGAGTGGGTGAGCCAGCATGAACGCGTGCCCAAGAGGCACACATACAGGCAGGAGACAACAGGGTGAATATGCCCTCTATGTACATCCCTTCAGTCTGGTTTCTTTCGGACTAGTCGTATTTATTGTAGGTACTGATGTGTATTTACAAGCGGACTGCCATCGAGCACTGCTATATAAATTGTTGATATAAAAAAAAAAAAAAAAAAAAAAAAGATGGTTGCAACACATGCCTTCGCTTCTCTTTTCACAACCCCCACTTGTAAATAACTGTAAATAACTCTCACAAACCGCGCTCCTCGTTCTACGGCGACAACACTTGGGATGATCTCTGATCAGGTTGCAGATCCAGATATCTTTATCCTTGAGCACTTCTCATTTTTGAAATCATGAAAATCGGCTGAAGATCCACTGATTTATTAGAGTTTTTGAATGAGTGACGATCTGCTCAATATCGTCGGTGGCGGTGGTCCCCCACCACTGAATCCCCACCCTGGCTGGACCCCCTCAGGTCCCTCTCCATTGCAGCACTTGTCGCTACCACTGGCGACGTCAACATGTTCTCCATCCCTACACTTGAGGGACCTCAATAGCATCTCGGAGCATGCTTGCAGGACATTGTGAGCGTGCACCTTCCTTCGCACGGGAAATCCACTCGTTTTGCTGATCCCATCACTCACCACTCTCCCTCTGGTACTGTGCAACTGGAGGACTCCCATTTGAATCAGGGCGCCCTGCCTCCAAGACCGGCTCGGAATCCGAACCGCCCTCCTCCACCTCCTCATGCACAATCTTGTTCCTGGACCCCTGGACGTGGACCGCCCCCCCTGGTCAATAGGGCTACCCACCCTTCTTCTGGCAAGCGCTCTTATGCACAAGCCTTGGCCCAACCTGCCAATACTCCCGCCGAGGCTATTTAGCCCTGGCAAAAACTTTTCCACACCTTCCCGCTGAAAAGATTGTCTCCTTGCAAAAGGAAGCAACCAGAGAGCCATCTGGACCACTGAAGAAGAAGGCTAAGTCCACTTCGCACAGACCGTCCTGACATAATGTCCAGGTCAGTTACTCCTTCCCAGGTGACAACGATTCCGTTGCCGCTGGAGCTCTTCTTAATGCCCTTAATAGGGCGTTAACTGCTGGTAAATCCTGGATTCGATGTGAATCCATCCAGGATCACTCCGCCTCCTCATTCTCCTGCTTGATGACAAGGGTGGTGTCTCCAAAAGATCTCAGCATTTTGCATGAGGAGGGGGACATTCATTGATCTCTTCTTTTCATATTTTCTCTCAGAATGTAAATAGAAAATATGTACATATAGACATGCTCCTCTCCACCCTTGGAGAGGACTATGATATTTTGTTTTTCCAAGAACCTGCTTGGAATCTCATAAGACACGCTCTGTCTGCCCACAATGTTGAGGGTGAGGCAGTAATTGGTGGTCCCACTCATCCAGACTGGACCTGCATTGTCCGCCGTTCATCTCTCGAGGATCCTCCTCGGGTTATGGCCTATGTACATAACAGGCTTCGTCGCCTGCGTCCATCCCTCCGTCGTGACCTAGTTGATAGTCGTGAGCTTATGATTGTTAGCTTTGCCACTCCTGGCGAGCCTCTCTTTCTCGCTAATGCCTACTCTGATGTGGATGCTAGCGCCATCCGTCTCCTGCATGATTGTGCGGAGCATCCCGATTTTCCCAATTTGAGTTACCTCGGAGGGGACTTCAATTGTCATTATGAACTCTGGGATGGAGTCCATAAATAACTCGCAGCGTTCTCGAGGAGAGATGCTGTGTAATGCAGCTCTTGATCTTGGTCTAGAATGGTCAGAACCCAGCAACCCTGGGCCGATGTTCATTTCACATAACCCCGAGCTCCGGCCCTTGGTTATTGATTTGATGTTCACTCCCATCGATAGTGTGGATTGTCATCCTCGCATTGTTGATGCACTCAAGTTGACATCAGACCATGCTCCGCTGTCGCTTGTGTTGGACATTCCCCTGCTTGACTTATCTGTCCGGCATTGAATGCTAAACAAAGACAGTGTGCTGGAGTTTATCTCTGATATTGCTGTTGATCTTCTCGGGATGGACATAGTCCCTATCGATACTAACAACGACCTCGAACGTGTCTTGATGACACTCTCAAAGGCCATTGACCGAGCTTGGAACCTTCATTCTAAGGAATGCAAGCTTTCAAAATGGAGCAAAGATTGGTGGAACCAGCATTGCTCTGAGACCTTTGATACTTTCAGACAAACCCATACTGAAAGGGATCATCGCATCTGGCGGCGAGCTGTCAAAGATGCTAAATGTGCCTTCTTTGATCAGCGGATCAAAGAGGTTGCTGAGAAATCTCGTCGTCCATGGGACCTAGCTGCGTGGACGAAACAGAGACCTTTACCAGACTATGAAGCTATCTCCTATCAGGGACAGCCATGCAATTCTATCGAAGCGCTGTGGAATGCACTTGATAAGTCTTATAACGCTGCGTCTGATCGCGCAGTTAATTTGGATTTTTTTTTTTTTTTTTTTTAATTCAACAATTTATATAGCGGTGCACGGTGGCAGTCTGCTTGTAAATACACCAAGGTACCTACTATAAATACGACTAGTCCGAGGCAAACCAGACTGAAGGGAGATACATAGAGGGCTGCATGCCCTGTTCTCTCGTGCCCGCGCTCGAGCTATGGGACTCGAGCTCACACATACTCACTCGCTCGAGCACTGTCCCCCAACCCCAGAGGGCCGGCTGTGGTCAATTCCACGTAAAAGGTCCAAAAGGACCTATAACAATGCTGTTGCAGAGTTTGCAATTCGCATACCGCTTGGTCAGTGCTTCGGTCACTGACCCAACTGTTTTAAGATTGTCCAGGTTGCCCCGGATGATCTCCGCTACAGAACGGCAGTCACCCGCCGCCTGGATCTGGAATGAAAGCACCTGCAGCCTTATTAGATGTCAGGTACTTAATGAACCAGTGATGCACAAAGGCGTCAAACTGGCATTCGGTTGGTCTGTGCCAGTTACGGCACTGAGTCATGATGTGGACGGAGTCCTCAGCCCCTCGTCTGCAAGAGCATAAATCGCTCTCGACAAAATTAAACCGTGCCCGATACGCATTGATCGGAGCGTGGCCGCATGCAAGACGTGAGCAGCGAGCGTAAAGCTCATTATCTGTCACTAACTTCATGAAGCCCATTCTCTTCCGAGAGGGGCGTTCATAGGAATTTGGCTTTCCTGCTTCGTGAAAACGAAAAGTGGAAGCGCCAATATATTTCTTGTTCCCAGAATTCTGGAACCAAGTGCTATGCATATCATCGTCTGCCTCCCTTCGAAGGCCATCGGTGGTATAAAGGGGATGAAGCCCCAGAGGAACGTTCAGGCTTCGAGCGAACTCGTGAGCCTCGACTTGTATTGCCCACTTCCATTTGGAAGGGACGTGCCAGAGTTCAATCCGGCGCTGCTCGGACTCTGAGAGCCAAGCTTTCAATGATCTACAAAGTGCAATAGAATGCGACTGCACAGAGTGGGGATTGCAATCAATGATGCGATTAATCGCATTCATCGAATCCAGAAAGCACACGATGGAGTCAACTCCATCTTGTGTGATAGCCTTTTGGATTGCCATTCACAATCCAATAAGCTCGGCATCATCGCTCGTTGATTTGCCAACAGGCTGACAAATTTCGAAAACCAGCCTGCCCTCGCGATAAACACGTGAAGCTGACACAGACTGCTTAAATGGCACTTCTGCTTTCGCAGGCACGGAGCCATCACTACTCACATAAGAGCAATCATGCTGGGTCGAACACTGGGTAAGTGTTTGATCCAGCGATGTGCGATAAGCCTTGACCGAGTCCTCGTCTTGGCCAAGTAACTTATGAATCTCAAAGCGACTGTCAAACTCATCGACAAGCTGCCTGCCCGGGTTATTTGCATCCGCAAAATAATCCGTGGTTAAAAGAGTGGTGGTTTCAGATCCACCAAATCCTTGAGTGGGGACTTAAGCGCAGAACACTGTCTGTCTGACAAAGAAGCGAGATTTCTCACTTTAGATGGGTCGCCCCCAGACGAGGTGGGCGTACTAATTGACCTGAGAGCATGCCTCAGATTGGAATTGGCGAGGCGGGCAGAGGACCCGACCTTCAGCCTTTGGATGAACCCGCCGATGGGTTCGACGCAGGCCATTGTCTCAGCCGCACCCTCGGGAGTAGTGCGAAACTGTCCATTGATCCAGATGCAAGCTTTACGCTGCATCTGGCGTAGTTGTTTCAACAGTGCGACATTACGCATGCCATTGAAGTTCCATAATAAACAGCCGTACGTTGTGATGGGACGCGCGCACGACAAGTAGAGAATGCGTTTCTGCTGAGGGGATAAGCCCCGAACAGAATTGCCCAACATCTGAAAGGCTCTGGCAGTAGTCAAGGCCTTCGTAGCATAGAATCGAACATGCTCCTTGAAAGAGAGGCGCGCGTCCAAAAAGAAACCAAGGTATCGCCAGACATCCTTGGGTCGAAGCGGGGTATTGCCCGTAAATGGAGCAAAGCCCAAGTCAATAGACGGACGAGGGTCCATACTATTGCACGAAAAGTGCTGTAGTTCAGTCTTGTTGTGTTCTACAACAAGGCCGAAGTCAGTGAAGAGGTTATGCACAGAGGCATAAGCCCTCTGCAGTTTCGGAACATTGTCCGATGTGGATCTGGACTGAGCGATGATCAGTCCGTCATCGACGAATGACATGATTACTGGCATATCACCAGCTTTCTGGTAGAGTTTCAGTACCGGCGCCAAGTAAGCGCTGACAATACTGGGGAAGTGCAGAGCCTTGACCAACTCCCACGTCAGCCTCGAACTCTGGAGAGATGGCACTACGCCAGGCATAAGAAGTTTTGCGCCCAACGAGGTATGATTCAAAGAACTTTGACACCTGTGGTGCAAAGCCTCCATGTTGAAGAATCTTCACCAACATACGATGGTTGAGTGAAGGAAAATACTGAGTGACATCGAAAGCGATGACACTCGTTTTAAATCCCTTAGACCACCCCTGACGGATAATATGGGTAAGGAAGACCCCAGCATCCTCAGTTGAGTTCTGACGGATGCCGCCGAACTGCTTCGGATGAAGACAGCAAATTTCGTCGCTTCGTACTGCATACGTCGCGCTAGCATCTTCTCGACGAGCTTGCCGAGGGTATTCAAAAGCACAATCGGACGAAAGGCTTTCGGGGTATCGTATGCAGGTTTGCCAGGTTTCGGAATGATCACTGACAAACTCTGCTTGAAGTAAGAGGGCCAGTGCCCCAATCCAGACATGCGTTTGCAATGTTCAAGATGAATGCAGCTATGTGAGGAAATTTCACCAGCTGTTTGATGTGGCTCCAAGACAGATGGTCTGGTCCTGGTGCAGACGTATTGCTACAGGGCTCTAAGGACTCTCGGAGCTTGGCAGCAGAGAACGGGACCCAGTCCCATACTGGATGCGCTTCAAGATCATTGAGGCGATCCAAATTAACTGTGCGATCAGACGCAGCATTATAAGACTTATCAAGCATTCCAAAGCGCTTCGATAGAATTACAAGGCTGTCCCTGGAACGAGATAGCTTCGTAGTCAGGTAGGGGTCTCTGCTTTGTCCATGCAGCTAAATCCCATGGACGACGAGACTTTTCTGCAACCTCCCTGATCTGTTGATCAAAGAAGGCGTGCTTAGCATCTTTGACAGCTCGCCGCCAGATGCGATGATCTCTTTCAGACCGGGTTTGTCTGAAAGTATCAAGAGTCTCAGAGCAGTGTTGGTTCCACCAACCCTTGCTCCGTTTTGAGAGCTTGCATTCCTTAGAATGGAGATTCCAAGCTCGATCAATGGCCTTTGATAGTGTCGACAAGACGCTCTCGAGGTCGTTATTAGTCTCGATAGGGACAATGTCCATTCCGAGAAGATCACCGGCAATGTCGGATATAAACTCCGGTATGCTGTCCTTACTTAACGTTCGTCACTGGACGGATAGGTCTAGCAGAGGAACATCCAATACAAGTGACAATGGGACATGGTCCGATGTCAGCTTGAGCGCATCAATCATGCGAGGATGGCAATCCCCACTATCAATGGGGATGAACATCAAGTCAATAACCGAGGGCCGAAGCTCGGGGTTATGTGAAATGAAAGTCGGCCCAGGGTTGCTAGGTTCCGACCATTCCAGACCGAGATCGAGAGCTGCATTACACAGCATCTCCCCTCGAGACCGCTGCGAATTATGAACTCTATCCCAGAGTTCATAATGACAATTGAAATCCCCTCCGAGATAAACTAAGTTGGGGAAGTCGGGGCGCTCAGCACAATCATGCAAAAGACGAATCGCGCTAGCATCTACATCAGAGTAGGCGTTAGCGAGAAAGAGTGGCTCGCCAGGGGTGGCGAAGCTAACAATCATAAGATCGCGACTATCAACTAGGTCACGACGAAGGGATGGACGCAGGCGACGAAGCCTGTTATGTACATAGGCCATAACCCGAGGAGGGTCCTCGAGAGATGATCGGCGAACGATACAGGTCCAATCTGGATGAGTGGGACCACCGATTACTGCCTCGCCCTCAACATTGAGGGCAGACGGAGCGTGTCTTATGAGATTCCAAGCAGGTTCTTGGAAAAACAGAATATCATAATCCCTCCCGAGAGTAGAGAGGAGCATGTCCATGTGTACATATTTTCTATTTACATTCTGAGAGAAAATACGAAGAGATGAAATCAATGAGCGTCCCCTTGAACCAGGGACCACAGCCGAGGCTGCACTACCTGAGGAGACACTCATGATGCGTCGGCCTCCGCATTACGCTGCGGGGAGGCATTAGGATAATTGCTACCTGATCGTTTGCGATCACGTACCAGCTTATAATGTTCCTTGATCCAATCTGGATCAAAGCGATTTTTCCAGAAGGGACACTTCCGGTCATCAGTGGAGTGGTCTCGGCCACAGCTGAGACACTTAGGAGGATGAGGGCAGGGCTGGCCCGCCGGAGTAGCCTCACGAGGAGGGTTAGCCTTGGGTCGAGCTTTGCAGCAAGACGCCAGGGTGCGATGGTGTTCCTTTCTGTGAGATTCCCCACAGATCGGGCAGCGAAGAGATTGCTGGTTGCACTTCAATGCAGAGTGCCCCCAGCGCCAGCAGCGTTCGCAAAGAGGAACTCCCGGCGAAGAGAGAGCGGCCTTGAATCGGCAACGCCAATTCCTGACCATAACTGTACAATTGTCCAGAGCCTTTACGTTCTGGCCAGTTGACGTGTCTTCGATGTTGAACCAGACGGTTGCAGTATCGGAATTCTTGGAGTTGCGCATGACACGCGGTACCCCAACGAGAGTAATGAGATCTGAGAAGGAAGAGTCTCGAAGAATCTCGTAAGCCTGCCGGGCAGTGATAATGCTACCATCGGCATTGAAATAGGGAACGTCGAGCAGTTTCAAATAAGAAACGCTCGTCGGGATTGCGAGCTCGACAGTAGATCCTGCCGGAGCACAGCGGAGAGCGGCCTCACGCAAAATGCTGAGGTCTTTCGGAGAAGCCACCCTCGTCATCAAGCAAGAGAACGAGGAGGCGGAATGATCCTGGATAGATTCGCACCGAATCCAGGACTTACCAGAGGTCAACGCCCTATTAAGGGCATTAAGGAGAGCTCCGGCGGCAACAGAATCGTTGTCAGCCGGAAAAGAGTAGCTGACCCGGACGTTACGACGGGACGGTCCATGAGAAGTGGACTTCGCCTTCTTCTTAGGTGGTCCAGACGGCTCCCCGGTTGCTTCCTTTTGCAAGGAGACAATCTTCTCTGCGGGGAGGTGTGGGAATGTCTTTGCCAAGGCTACAATAGCCTCGGCAGGAGTGTTGGCCGGTTGGGCCAAGGCTTGCGCATAGGAGCGCTTACCGGAAGATGGGAGTAGCCCTATTGACCGGAGGAGGCGGTCCACGTCCAGGAGTCCGGGAACGAGATCGCGCGCGAGGGGGTGGAGGAGGGCGGTTTGGGTTCCGAGCCGGTCTCGGAGGCGGGGCGCCCTGGTTCGAACGTGAGTCCTCCGGTCGCACTGTACCAGAGGGGGAGTGGTGAGTGGCGGGATCAGCAAAGCGAGTTGATTTCCCGCGCGAGGGAAGGTGCGCATTTACAATACTCTGCAAGCGCGCTCCGAGTTCATGCTGAGGTCCCTGAAGAGTAGGGACGGAAAACATGTTAACATCGCCAGCAGTAGCGACCAAGGCCGCAATACCCTCAGCGATGGCATACTGGTAGCCCGCCGGGATGGAGACGGATGCTTTGCCGACCTTGAGGATCCAATCCTTAAGGGCGGCGAGGGACTCGGTAGCGGCCTTCGCTTCACCGTGAAGGAACCGATGCCCTTCAGGAAAGATCGCAATACCGATAGAATTGTCGTTATAAGCTGCCTCCATGGACAGCATCGACGGAGATGGAGGAACGGGGGGTTCGGTAGACCCAGTCCGATTCGAGGGACCAGCGTCGTCGGTATCCATTAAACCATCGCCGCCTTGGAAGAGAAGGCTCCTATCCCCGAGGGGGAAGGAGCGGGGGGTCAGAGGGGCCTGAGGGGTCCGCCCAGGGTGCGGGTTTAGCGGTGGAGGCCCACCGCTGCCAACAATGTTGAGCGGATCATCGCTCATTGAAAAACTCTAATAAATCGGTGGATTTTCAGCCGATTTTCGCGATTTTAAAAACGGGGAGTGCTCAAGGATATAGGTATCCGGATCTGCAACCTGATCAAAGATCGTCCCAAGTGTTGTCGCCGTAGAACGAGGAGTGCGATTTGTGAGAGTTGTTTACAGTTGTTTACAAGTGGGGGTTGTGGAAAGCGAAGCTGAGACCTCCTTGGTCGAAGGGGGGGTATTGCCCATGAATGGAGCAAATCCCAAGTCGATAGACGGACGAGGGTCTGCACTATTGCGCGAAAAATGCTGTAGTTCAGTTTTGTTGTGTTCTACAACAAGGCCGAAGTCCGTGAAGAGGTTGTGCACAAGTGCGTATGCCCTCTGCAGTTTTGGGACATTGTCCACTGTGGATTTGGACTGGGCAATAATCAGTCCATCATCAACGAATGACATGATAACTGGCATGTCACCAGCTTTCTGATATAATTTCAGCACCGGCGCTAAGTAAAGCGCTGACAATACTGGAGAGAGAGCAGAGCCTTGACCAACCCCAACGTCGGCGTCGAACTCTGGAGAGATAGCGCTGCGCCAGGCATAGGAAGTCTTGCGCCCAACGAGATACGATTCAAAGAACTTTGACACTTGTCGTGCAAAGCCTCCGTATTGAAGAATCCTCACTAACATATGGTGGTTAAGTGAGGGAAAATATTGAGCAACATCAAGGCGATGACACTCGTTTTGAAGCCCCTAGACCATCCTTGACGGATAATGTGGGTAAGGAAGACTCCAGCTCCTCAGTTGAATTCTGACGGATACCGCCGAACTGTTTCAGATTGAAGACAGCAAATTTGGTCGCTTCGTACTGCATATGCTGTGCCAGCATTTTCTCGACAAGCTTGCCCAGGGTATTCAAAAGCACAATTGGACGAAAGGCTTTGGGGTATCATATGCAGGTTTGCCAGATTCGGAATGATAAACCGACAAGCTCTGCTTGAAGTACGAGGGCCAATGCCCCAGATCTAAACATGCATTTGCAATGTTCAAGATAAATGCAGCTACGTGAGGGAACCTCACCAGCTGTTTAACATGGCTCCAAGACAGATGATCTGGTCCTGGTGCCGATGTATTGCTACAAGGCTCCAAGGACTCTCGAAGTTCTGTAGAGAAAGGGACCCAGTCCCTTACCGGATGTGCTTCGGTCATTAAGGCAATCCAAATTAACTGCGCGATCAGACGCAGCGTTTATAAGACTTATCAAGCGCATTCCAAAGTGCTTCGATAGAATTGCACGGCTGTCCCTGATAGGAGAAGCTTCGTAGTGGTAAAGGTCTCGTTTCGTCCATGCAGCTAAGTCCCATGGACGACGAGATTTCTCGGCAACCTCTTTGATTCGCTGATCAAAGAAGGCACGTTTAGCATCTTGACAGCTCGCCGCCAGAGCGATGATCCCTTTCAGTATGGGTTTGTCTGAAAGTATCAAGGGTCTCAGAGCAATGCTGGTTCCACCAACCTTTGCTCCGTTTCGAAAGCTTGCATTCCTTAGATGAAGGTTCCAAGCTCAGTCAATGGCCTTTGATAGTGTCGACAAGACGCTCTCGAGGTCATTATTAGTCTCGATAGGGACAATGTCCATTCCGAGAAGATCAACAGCCATGTCAGAGATAAACTCCCGCACACTGTCTTTGCTTAGCATTCAATGCTGGACAGATAAGTCAAGCAGGGGAACGTCCAACACAAGTGAGAAGAGAATGGTCTGATGTCAACTTGAGCACATCGACGATGCGAGGATGACAATCCACACTACGATGGGAATGAACATCAAATCAATAACCAAGGGCTGGAGCTCGGGGTTATGTGAAAATGAACGTCGGCCCAGGGTTGCTGGGTTCTGACCATTCTAGACCAAGATCAAGAGCTGCATTACACAGCATCTCTCCTCGGAACGCTGCGAGTTATGACTCCATCCCAGAGTTCATAATGACAATTGAAGTCCCCTCCGAGGTAACTCAAATTGGGAAAATCAGACGCTCTGCACAATCATGCAGGAGACGGATGGCGCTAGCATCCACATCAGAGTAGGCATTAGCGAGAAAAGAGAGGCTCGCCAGAGTGGCAAAGCTAACAATCATAAAGGTCGTGACTATCTAGGTCACGAGGAGGGATGGATGCAGGTGACGAAGCCTGTTATGTACATAGGCCATAACCCGAGAAGGATCCTCGAGAGATGACGGCGGGACAATGCAGGTCCAGTCTGGATGAGTGGGACCACCAATTACCGCCTCACCCTCAAACATTGTGGGCAGATGGAGCGTGTCTTACAGATTCCAAGGGGTTCTTGGAAAAACAAAATATCATAGTCCTCTCCAAGGGTGGAGAGGAGAACGTCCATATGTACATATTTCTATTTACATTTTGAGAGAAAATACGAAACGAAGAAATCAAAGAGCGTCTGCCTGGCCCAGGACAATAGCCGAGGCTGATCCACTGGAGGTGTCGCTCATGATGCGTCGGCCTCCGCATTACGCTGTGGGGAGGCATTAGAACGTTTGGGACTTGATCGTGTTCGATCACGTACAGCTGATAGTGTTGTTTGATCCCACTCGGGATCAAAGCGATTCTTCCAGAAGGCGCACTTCCGGTCGTCGGTGGAGTGGTCTTTGCCACAGCTAAGACACTTTGGAGCATGCGGGCAGGGTTGACCTGCCAGGGTTGCCTCACGGGAGGGTTGGCCTTGGGTCGTGCCTTACAGCAGGACGCCAGGGTGCGGTGATGTTCTTTTCTGTGGGATTCCCCACAGAGCGGACAGCAAAGGGACTGCTGGTTGCACTTAAGAGCTGATGCCCCAGCGCCAACAGCGTTCGCAGAGAGGAACTCCCGGCGAAGAGAGAGCGGCCTTGAATCAGCAGCACCAGTTCCTGACCATGACGGTGCAATTGTCCAGAGCTTTAACATTCTGGCCAGTTGACGTGTCTTCGATATTGAACCAGATGGTTGCAGTATCAGAATTTTTAGAGTTGCGCATAACACGCAACTCCAATGAGAGTAATGAGATCTGAAATGAAGAATCTCGGAGAATCTCA
>SJRY01000224.1:0-40024 GCA_011319805.1 Macrocybe gigantea
TTTCAGGATTTCTTCTACTTTGTGTTCTTCATTATTTATAATTTCAGAAGATGGTAGTGTCAGACATTTTGTATCTTAAAATAAGATCTTTATATAGCATAAGTAGTATTTTATTGAATATAGAGTATATCAGCTGCTATGAGATTGGAAGTTCTAAGTAGTATGCTGAGGTGCTCTTCTTTTTGATCACTTTGAATGGTCTGTATCAGAGTGCTGATAACTTCTTTGATGGTCAATTGACTGCAATATTAGTGGCTTCCAGCCAGACTCTATCTTTCTTTTTATTTCATAGACTGGTTTGCCCTTGGCATTATAATTATCTTTAGCTCATATTTATGCATACTGTAGTACAGCACTTGCTTTCTTCTATATTCATTTCATTTTTTCCCCATCCCCTATCTTCTTATTACATAGCCTTGCACAGTGTGCAGTCCTTTGAGTCATTCTCTTTCTAGTCACTCTAAGTTATTTCTCACTAGCCTTACTCATCTGCAGCCTATAGCATTGCATAGTCTATGATTTGTGCTCATATACTTATATATATAAGAACCCTCTGAATGTACCAGTAGCACTAGGCTTGATATTTCTTTTATCTCAAACTGCTCTCATACTTAGTCTGTCTGAGTTCTTTGAGATTCATCTAGCCTAACAAGATATTAAGCTTCATTGAGACTCACTCAGACTCACATATACCATGTCATGCTTTATTAAAGACTTGATCAATATTTGATGGCAAGTAGTCACCAATCTAGTGAGTACTAGTACAAATAATGAAAGCACCTGGCTTAAAAAAGTAGACCAGAAATTGCAGTTCATGCTATTTACAGAGACAATCCATGTCATCTGCAGAGATACTACTAGCAATCCAAACAAGTAGAAGAGAGAGTATATGCCTATACCAAAGTAGCAATAACAAAGAGCAAGCATTTCTGAGAAAGTTTGCTTTCACTATTAGGCTAGATGAATCTCAAAAGGACTCAGGCAGACTAAGTATGAGAGTGGTCTTGAGACAATCGCAAAAAGAATATTAAGCCTAGTGCTACTGGTACATCTGGGAGTTCTTTATATGTTACAGTACATGAGCATGGACCATGGACTGTGCAATGCGTATACTGTAGATGAGTAAAACTAGCAGAGAGTGACTCAGGATGACTAGGGGAAGGAGATGACTCAAGAGGTGCACTGTACAAGGCTGTGTGATAAATAACAAGGGGAAAGAAAGATAAGATAAGGAAATTAAATAGTCTATTGGATAGCATCTGTAACATTCACCACTATAGATGAACCCCTGAGATCTTCAGTAACAGAGCAGCATAGTTTATTGCAGAACTCTTCCTAGAAGGAGAATATGAGATAAGCTCAAAAGAGCTATAGTCAGACTAGAATCTCTTGCCAAAGAAGAGGACAAACCTGTTCATAAGAAAAAAAAGAGGAACAAATGCAAGCTCAAAACTTCAGACAATAACAGATTAAGAAATACAACTACTGAATATAAGAAGAAGACATATTGATACATACAACAAGGCCAATAAGAATATTACCAAAGCTAGGAATACATAGAAATGAATCCACCAAACCCTTTTGTTATGGACATTGCCCAAAGGACCATTCAATTTCTTATCTTATCTTTCCCATATTCCTTATCTCCCCCATCATGCTGCGCAGCATGCAGCCATTGAGTCATTTCACTTCCCTAGTCATTCTGAGTCATCTCTTTCTAGTCTTACTCATCTGCAGTCCACAGCATTGTGCAGCCCATGGTCCGTGCTCAAGTACTGTAATGTATATAAGGACTCCCAGATATACCAGTAGCACTAGGCTTAATATTCCTTTTGCCATTGTCTCAAGACCACTCTCGCACTTAGTCTGCCCGAGTCCTTCTGAGATTCGTCTAGCCTAACAAGATATTAAGCCTTGTTGAGACTCACTCAGACTCACACATGCACTACGTCACACTTTATCAAAGACTTGATCAACATTCAATGACAAGCAGTTGCCGACCCAGTGAACACTAGCACGAGTGATGAGAGCACTTGGCTCAGAGAAGTAGACCAGACATTGCAGTCCATGCCATTTGCAGAGACAGTCCATGCCACCTGCAGAGACACTAGCAATCCAAACAAATGGAAGAGAGAGTGCATGCCTATACCAAGTAGTGACAAT
Source organism: Macrocybe gigantea (assembly GCA_011319805.1). Taxonomy (NCBI): domain Eukaryota; kingdom Fungi; phylum Basidiomycota; class Agaricomycetes; order Agaricales; family Callistosporiaceae; genus Macrocybe; species Macrocybe gigantea. The sequence continues at coordinate 2,164 of SJRY01000224.1, forward strand.
GAAGAACAGGCATTTCTGAGAGAGTTTGCCTTCACCACTACAGATAAACCTGCTGAGATCCTTAGCAAAGGAGCAGCACAACTCATTGCAGAACTTTTCCTATAAGGAGAATATGGGATAAGCCCAGAAGAGCTGTGGTCAGACCAGAATCTTCTTGCTAAAGAAGAGGACAAACCTATTCACAAGAAAATGAAAGAAGAATGAATACAAGCCTGGGACTTCAGGTGATAACAGATCGAGAACTATAATCACTGAACACAGGAAGAAGACATACTGATACAGAGAGGGCATGACGCACAGAGCATATGACAGAACTAACAAGAATGATACCAAAGTCAGAGACACACAGGAATGAAACTGACAAACCCTTCAGAGGACCAACCTGCTGAAGCACAGCATAAGGAGAGAATTGCACCACCATGGCAAAAGTAAGCAATAGCAACTGGGATGAATACTATCAGTGGAGGGAGCAAAAAGGATTACTAAAGACAAACAGACTGACTGCTGCAGAGTGGGCTGATTTCGAACAAGCTTGTAGAACTGCAGGAGTCAATCTAGACTACTGGAAAGAGCAAAGAGAGGAACAAAGACAGAAACAGTTCCAAGAACAGCAAGCCCAAATACAAGCATAACAGACCAAGTATAGCAGACCCAGGAACAGGAGAACCAAGACCAAGACAATGATGAAGAAACTCCCCAAAGGATGATGACAGAATACAAGGGAATCATTGCTGATCCGAAATCCTTCACAGGAGATTGAATGGCCTTTGACATTTGGTGGAGGAAGATGAAACTTTACATAACTGCACATGGAGACCTCATGGATACACAGAAGATTGGAGTGGTCCTGTCTAGAATGACTGATGGACTAGGAGCCCACTGGGCATCAAAGAAGATTGACACCATTACCAACCAAAGCACATGGGCTGACTTTATAACCAAGATAGAGATACGATTCAGCAATGTCATGTCACTGTTACAAGCAGGAAGCAAACTATTCAATATCAGATAGGAAAACCAACCCATCGATGAATTTCTGGATGAATTCGTAGACCTCGCAGGAAAAGCAGGAATGACAGAAATAGCCCCTCATTTCCTACTCAAGAAGAGCTTAAACTAAAGGATAGCAGAAGCTGTATACTCGATCTCCACACTTCTAATGGATAGAGATGAATATATCAAGACAGTTCAAGCAATTGGAGGAAACATCGATGAACACAGGAATGTGATGAGAGAAGAATTCACAAGCAATCAGCGCAAGCCTGGAAATCCAAGCTGAGGAGCAGGACAGGCCATGGAAGTTGACAAAGTACAAAGCAATAACTGGTTCAATTGCAATAAACCAGGACACCTCTCACGAAACTGCCTAGAACTATGAAAGAGAGCAGCAAACATCACATGTTTCAACTGTGGCTTAAAAGAACACTATGCATGGAACTGCAAGAAGAAGAAGAAAGGAAAATCCCAAGTCAGAGAAGTGAAAGAAGAAGAAGGAGAGGACGAAGAAGACAAGGATAAGGAAAGCTCTGACAAAGAGGGTTTTGTTGAAGAGTCTGACTAGGAGGTGCTAAATCGTGACCCATACAACTAAAACAGACTCGCTTCGATACCGGATATAGATTATTCCATACTCTGAAATACACCATTCGTGCCAGGCAATCTGAAGCACCAAGGAAAACCATCTGAAGTAACAAACTACCAAAAGGGAAAGAACTTGCAGTACCAGCCAGAATATGAATGCGAAAAGGAATAGCAATAATAACACTGGAAGTCAATAGCGGAGCAGACAGGACCTGCATCAATACTGCAATAGTAGCAAAAATAGGACTGAAGACATGATGAATCAAGAAGATTCCAATCATAAATGCAGACGGGTCACCCAACTGCCAGAAAACAGCAGACCAAGTAGCAGAGGTCCACATCGATATTAAAGGACACAAGGAGCATATGGAAGCCATCGTACTTGATATTGGAAAGACCGACATGCTACTAGGACATGACTGGCTTGTCTACCACAATCCAACACAGATGCTCTAAAATGTGCAAGATAAATCACCAAACAATCGAGATACAGAAGGTGGCCAAACCAGTGAAAACCACAGCCAGCGACAAGATAGGAACTCAGATACCCCCATATCTGATCAGATTCAAACACCTCTTCAAGGAGAAGAACTTTAATCATTTACCAGATCACAAAGAATGGGACCACAAAATAAACTTAATGAAAGATGCACCCAAAACAATACTGAGCAAGGTCTATCCAATGACGCAGAAGGAACTAGAGGAACTAAATGCCTTTGTCGAAAAAGGGCTAAGAACAGAAAAGATATGCCTATCGAAATCACCTTACACAGCACCCTGCTTCTTTTGCAATAAGAAGGATGAAAGCAAACAACTCATCCAAGACTACCTGTTACAAACATCATCCAAAGGACCATTCAATTTCTTATCTTATCTTTTCCATATCCCTTATCTTCCCCATCATGCTACACAGCATACAGCCATTGAGTCATTTCACTTCCCTAGTCATTCTGAGTCATCTCTTTCTAGTCTTACTCATCTGCAGTCCACAGCATTGTGCAGCCCATGGTCCGTGCTCAAGTACTGTAATGTATATAAGGACTCCCAGATGTACCAGTAGCACTAGGCTTAATATTCCTTTTGCCATTGTCTCAAGACTACTCTTGCACTTAGTCTGCCCGATGCTATGCAAAACTAAGTCTGCGTGCAAGTCACTCTAACTAACCCTTAGATGTGAGAGGCAGGGATAAGGATGCTATTACTAGCTGGCTCGAAGCTGGATTCTACTATGTACAATTTCAGTATTTATATGTTATGACTACCTAGCACAGACCATGACTATGCTATCCTCGTGTTACATGGAACCCTCAACCCTTGTCTGTCTGAGTATGGATTTGGCTGTGCTCCGCATGTTGTTCTGCAAGTACTGCGCAATAACCCTTTGCCCTGATCAGCGCTGACGCATCGTTGTCATAGGGTTTCCTCAAGTCATCACATTATGTCTTGTTTGTCACATTGCAGTTTGTATCACATATTCATCATGTGGCTTTTGAGTCACATGCCCATCGTCAAGATAACGATTAGTCCTAAAATCGTAACATTACCCCCCTCTTAGGGATTGCATCCTCACAATCATGTTCTTCTTCTTCATCATCCTTCTTATCTTACTCGCGCTTGTCCTCGCCTATGATTTTTTGGTTCTGACGTTGTTGCCATGCCTGCCAAGCTGCGTCCAGGCGATCTTCGACTTCTCTCAGATCTGACATCCAGCCGGTAAGGGTCCTCTTCCTCGGGAGCATCTTTATTTGCTGATCGCACAGGTAGACCCAGACTTTATTAGCCATGTGGTCGAACAAGACCTTCGGCGATTGGGATTGATGGAGTCGGGTATGTATTACTTTCTTCAGTGCAGGTCAGGGTGGGAGCTGACGTTGTCCTTTTTCTAGGGATGGCGCCTCAGGATTCTCGCGATGAAATTTCACAACCGCATTCGGTGCATCTCTGTTGACGTTTTCGGCGGGTTCCCAAGTAGCGTCCTCGAGCGGGTACCCCTTCCAATGTATTCTGTACTGTAATTTTCCTCTGTTCCACTGAGAATTTATTACAGCCTCCACTTCATATTGTTTCTCTCCTTCCACGATGATGGGAGGAGGCCGTTTAAGAATCGTTACTGCTTTCTATCACGGAAACGCTGGTGCCGTGTACAGGGTGAGTTCGGACTCGTTTTGGATGGGGTGAATCTTCCAATGTTCCGGTAGTTTGAGTTCATACGCTAATTCTCCAATTTGCCATTTGACTTTGAATGGACCAAACCGTTTGTCATTGAGTTTATCAGTCGGTTGGTTGGTCGTGATATTGGTGCCTTCCAACCAGACTTGATCGCCCTCATGATACTCTCGGGCGGGCTTCTGTTTGTGGTCATAAGCCCATTTCATTATCTCTGCGGCTTTCAACAAGGAGGTTTCGGCCTTGGTTTGAATTTCCTTTATCATTTCGGCGAATTCCTCAGCAGTTTGCGACTTAGCATTATGCCTCGGAGGTTCTTTTCCAGTATATGGATGTCGCCCGTGGTTTAGATAAAACAGGGAATATCCAGTTGCCGAGTGAATTCGATTGTTATAGGAGAATTCAGCCATCGGTAGCCAATCCGCCCAGTCTGTTTGCTGATAGTTCACGAAGAGTTTCAGGTATTGTTCAAGATCCTGATTAACTCGTTCCGTCTGTCCATCAGTTTGTGGATGGTACAGTGTCGAAGGGGCTCCTTTAATTCCCAGCATTGTGTAAAGGTCTGTCATAAATGTAGAGACGAATTGTCCTCCTCTGTCACTGATGACTTTCTTTGGGAGTCCATAGCTCAAGAATATAGTGTCACGTAGATTGCGAGTGACTCCTTCGGCCATGATTTCCATGTTGACTGGTATGAATTTGGCTCCTTTAGTGAACCGGTCTACCGTCACCATTATGCTATTAAACCCTTGAGATTCGGGGAGTGGTCCGATGAGATCTACAGATATGATCTCCCATGGTTCTTTCAGTATCTCATTTGGATGAAGTGGGGCATGCTTCTGATCTCTGATGATCTTCGTCCATTGGCATTTGTCACATCCTTTGACATACACCTTGATGTCATTCATCATTTTTGGCCACCAGAAGTTGCGCGTGATTAACTCATGCATCTTTGTTTGTCCTGGATGTCCCGAGATCTGATCCGAATGGTGGATTTCGATGATCTGTTCCCTTATCTTTTGGCTCTTGGGAACATAGTACCGTTTTAACCACGTAACGATTCAGTCGTTTTCCCCCAGCTATATTCGCCTTCGTCAAGATGTTTCTGGACCTCAGGCTCTCTTTGTTTCCAAGCCCTTTTGATCTGGTTCAGAATGTCCTGGAATTCTGGTGTCGGCATGATCTTCGCCATAAAAATCCAGCAAAAATTCTCTGGCTTTAGGAGTACGATGTTTTCGTTATCGTTTTCCCCTTCTCATGGTCTGGTTGTCTCGACAGACTGTCTGCCTTAGTCATCGATTTCCCAGGTTTGTGCTCCAGAACAAAGTCATAGTCCTGGAGTTCTGAGATCCAGTGAGCTTGCCAGTGATTCAGCTTTTGAGGCTTCCAGAAATATTTGAGATTCTTATGGTCTGTCCAAATCTTGAATTTCTGTTTAGCACCGCAAAGGTATTGGTGCCATTCTTCTAATCCAGTCATGATTGCGAGCATCTCTTTATCATAGATCTCGTAATTCTGTTCTGTCGGGTTTAGCGACTTTGACATGAAAGCTACCAGTCTCCAGGTACTATTGGATTGTTCCTGTGAAAGGACGCCTCCGATTGCATAATTCAAGGCATCGACTTCCATTCAGAACTTTCCATTGTCTTGGGGCATTGAAATGATCAGCGCTGAGCTGATCTGATTCTTTAGCCCATCAAATGCATCGTCTTGGGCCTTCCCCCATGTCCAGTTGGCTTTTCCGGTTAGTTCCATCAAAGGTTTCACGATCTTTGTGAATCCTTTGATGAAATGCCAGTAGAAATTGCAAAAGCCTAGGAACTGCTGGACGTCCCTTTTACAGGTGGGTTTCAGCCATCCTTTAATGCCTTCGACCTTAACGGGATCCATCTTAATGCCGTTTTCCGAGACAATCATTCCGAGATACTCTACTTCCAGTTGATGAAACAAGCATTTCTCAGGTTTCAGGTAAAGCTTGTTGTTTTTTAGTTTTTTCAACACACTTTGGATGAGGCATCTGTGTTCATTCAAATCTTTATTGAAGATAAGAATATTGTCCATATAGATGACTACGTGTCCCTGATCGATTTCATCTTTAAAAATCGTGTTCATCATGGTTTGGAAAGTAGCCGGTGAATTCGTCAGTCCGAAGAACATGACCAGGGGTTCGAACATTCCCCAGTTTGTCTGAAATGCAGCTTTCCATTCGTCGCCTTCTTTCATGTGGACGTTATTGTATCCCCATTGGATGTCGAGTTTCATAAAGAACTTCGCCCCTTTTAGTTTGTCGATCAATTCCTGAATTAGAGGGAGCGGATATTTGTTCTTTATCATCATGTCGTTCAACTTCCGATAATCCTGTACAGGTCATAGGGATCTGTCCTTCTTTTTTATGAAAAAGAAAGGCAAGGCCATTGGTGACTTTGATGGTCTGATTCGTCCAGTGTTTAGATTTTCATCTAAGAAGGCATCCAACTGTTTCTGTTCATCTAGTGTCAGGGGGTAGACCTTGCAATCCTGGAGTTTAGCTCCTGGGATGAGTTCGATCACATGGTCCCAAGGTCGTCGTGGTGGTAGTTCGTCGAACAACTCTTTTCCGAACACTGAATCCTTGAAACAGTGGTATTCATCCGGTACAATTTCTTCAAAGGTTTTAGCCTTTGTCGTTTTTGCTGTCACTTCCGCCAGTTTGGAAGCCGTTGTTTGGAAAGCCCTTAGATAGAACTCTTGGTTCATGTCGATCATCAAGAGTTTTTCTCCATGTTCGAAGTCTACCTCATTTGTCTCGATAGAGGTGTTGTCATCTTCGGAGTTTCCTTTTCAGACAATCCACTGATACTCTTCGGCGCATCGATCAAAAGTGATCTTCTCTGTCTTCCAATCGATCTGGGGGTTGTGATGCTTAACCCATTCGTAACCGATGAAGATCTGGCCCTTTCCGAGTTCAGTAACTGAAAGGATCATTCGTTCGACGTGATCTTGGACCTGGACTCTCAGTTCAATGTATTTGCATATGTCGCCTGCCATGTTATGGGTCCCGTCTGCATTGTGGACTGGAATAGGAATCGGATATCTTTTTGTATTGATCTCCTTTTCCTTAATGAACTTCCGATCTATGCAAGATCTGGTACATCCTGTATCAAGCAGGGCCTTTATGCTGTATGTCCATCCAGTATCCAGAGTCGTGATCGTCAAAGGTACATCCATTTGGTTTCCATTGCCACCTCTGACAAATCGTGGTTTTTGTCTGAGGTCGAGCAGCGTGTGGAGTGCATCGTGGTTGTTCATCTGGTTGATCTCACAAAGCCTTTCTAGTGAGATGTCCTTCTGTCGTGATTGATCTGTCCATGCCTTAAGGATCATGTACGCCTTTGACTCATCCTGCCGATAAATCTGTTGAGCCACCCAGGGTAGAGTGTATCCTCTTACAAGACCGAACTCTCATGCACCTTCTCGTTCGAAATATTCTTTAAGGTCGGGAATGTCCCTTATATTCATATTCGATGATACATAATCAGCTGGCGAAGCGGTGCTTCTTCCCAGCTCTATTAAAAACCCTGTTTAAGCTCTTCGATCTTAGCGGTGGTGGCAGTAGTCTCGTCCTGCATTTCTACGTTCTGTATAGCATATTTTGGCCGGGGGTTCATCGGGCAGTTACGTCCGATATGTCCTTTCTGTCCATACTGGAAGCAGCGTCCTTCATGCCTCATTTGGTCAACGTCTATGGTGTTGGAGTCAGGCTGTCCTTGAGCATTACCAGTCGCTAGTGCCGGAGTTTGCTCCTTAGGTGCCGTGGTTCCCTGTATCGGTTTCTGTGTTTGCTTGGGAGCGAATTGCTCCTTCGCACCAAATTCCTTTTGGGCCTGGCAATATTGCTGGTCTAGTTCCATCACACGTTTGTACCACCAGTCGATGTCCTCCTTGCGGACACCTCCTAGTTCAATAATGCATCGTCTGAGTGCCTGGTCAAGTCTGTGTTTAAAGATGTCAATGAGGGTGATGTCGTTGTATTCCATCAAGGGAGCCCAGCTCTGGAATTCGACAATGTAGTCCTCGACCGGTCATTGGTGTTGCGACAGTTCCTTAATCCGGATAATTGCATCGTTCTGTGTCTCTGTTGTCATGAAGAACTTGCGGGCTTCTGCCTTGAAGTTCTCCCAGTCCTTGAATAGTGGGAGGTGTCCAAAGGGGTCTGTCCTGACTTCCGGAGTGTTAGCCATTGCCGGCGTAACGATGCAGCTGTGTTCCCAGTCATTGTAGGTGGAATGATTTCCGAACTCTTGCCTGCGTCCATTTAATTCCGTCTTGAACTCTAGCCACTCTTGTAGCTTGGAGTCCGCCCAGTTCTGTGCACGTTCAGCCTTGCCTCCCGTGATCTGTTGCAATGCATAGGTTATCATATCCCACTTGTTGGTTATTTCCTCTTTGTCGAAGTAGACTTCCATACGTCAAAGCCAACTTCTGATCAAGCCAGGATCCCCCTTATATGGATCTGGCAGTTCTGATTTCGTTCTCTTGGGCTTCTTGCCCAAGTCCAATTCTTCTTTGATCGCATTGACCAAAGTCCGAGTTGCATTCTGTACCTGTTCAGCCTGCTGTGGGTTGTTTTGAAGGGTGCCCCAGGCTAAGGCGAGAGGGTTTGCGGCAAATAAGGTGGTGACGATAATGGTGATAAAGGCAAAGAGGGTGGCGATGAACTCCATGACATGTAGTGTGAAAGGGGTTGGGTGTGTAATGTGATTTGTCAAATAGTACCGTGTGGGTGGCACGTGACTGTTGACTCCCACTTCGGTTGGATCCAGAAAAAGGGGTGGTAGGTGCCTGTTAAACTGCAGATGGGTCAGCTCGAATCCTCATCGCAACCGGGATGCCCCAAACGGCAGTCAAGGAAGGTTTCCTTATCAGAAGTCCCAGCGGTCTGGCAACTCCTTTCTCGTTTCAGGTCAATACACGTTTCTGACAATGATCTTCAAGGGCGTGTTTGAGAAGGTGATCGATGGGTGGGGACTGTCCACACATCCGAGTCCTCCGGTCTCTCTTGCTTTGGTATGCTCCGGGTCAGCAAACTACCCAGTCAGACGCGCGGTGGGACTCTCCGAAGATTATCCCAGCACAGCTTTATAATGTTCAATTCAGACAGGGTCGGACTCAATGTTACCCCTAGTCCTCTTGCACTTCCAAATGCAATGAACAAGGACTAATGATAGAGACCAGAACGAAAGTTGGCGTGGGGTGGGGAGTGGTGGTGGAAAGTAGAAATGTTAGTTTTGGTAGGGAATAGAGGTGTAATGACATAGTGGGTTCCTTTAGTCACACGGTACTCGAGGCCATCGGGCAATGAAGGAAGGGCGTGGAGAGAGAGGAGTAGTGAGGTGCGCAAGTGCTAGCTTCAAGCTTTTGCTATGCAAAACTAAGTCTGTGTGCAAGTCACTCTAACTAACCCTTAGATGTGAGAGGTGGGGATAAGGATGCTATTACTAGCCAGCTCGAAGCTGGATTCTACTATGTACAATTTCAGTATTTATATGTTACAACTACCTAGCACAGACCACGACTATGCTATCCTCGTGTTACATGGAACCCTCAACCCTTGTCTGTCTGAGTATGGATTTGGCTGCGCTCCACATGTTGTTCTGCAAGTACTGCGCAATAACCCTTTGCCCTGATCAGCGCTGACACATCGTTGTCATAGGGTTTCCTCGAGTCGTCGCATTATATCTTGTTTGTCATGTCATGGTTTGTATCACATGTTCATCATGTGGCTTTTGAGTCACGTGCCTGTTATCAAGATAACGATTAGTCCTAAAATCGTAACACCCAAGTCCTTTTGAGATTCGTCTAGCCTAACACCTTTCAGAGAACCAACCCACTGAAGCATAGCCTAAGGAGAAACCTAAACAACTATAGTAAAAGTAAGCAAAAGTAACTAGAACAAATATTATTGATAGAGAGAGTGGAAAGAATTACTGGAAATAAAAGAACCAACTACTATAGAGTAGGCTGATTTTGAACAAGCCTGCAAAATCTCTAGAATCAACCTAGACTATTAGAAAGAATAAAAAGAGGAGCAAAGATAGAAACAGATCCAAGAGCAGCAAGCTCAAGTACAACAAATTCAAGAACAGCAGAATCAAGGACAAAGTGATAATCAGAAAACTCCCCAAAGAATGATAACAGAATATAAAGGAATTATCACTAATCTAAAATTCTTTATAGAAGATCAAATATAGCCTTCGACATTTGGTGCAGGAAGATGAAACTATATGTGAATGCATATGAAAATCTTACTAATAAACAAAAGATCAGAGCAGTCCTATCAAGGATAGCTGACAGACTAAGAGCCCACTGGGCATCAAAAAAAATTGACACTACTACTAATGTGGATATATAGGCTGACTTTGTAATCCAAATTGAAGCATGATTCAGCAATGTCATGTCACTGTTATAAGCAGAGAGCAAGTTGTTCAATATCAGATAGAGAAACCAACCCATCAATGAATTCTTAGATAAATTCATAAATCTTATAAAAAAGCAGGAGTAATGGAAATAGCACACTGTTTTCTACTTGAGAAGAGCTTAAATTGATAAACAGCAGATGCAGTATACTCAGTCTCTGTACTTCCAGCAAACAGAGATAAGTACATCAAGACAGTTCAAGCAATTAGTTAAAATATCAACAAATATAGAAATGTAATGAGAGGAGAATTTGCAAACAATCAGTGTAAATCTGAAAACTTGAGCTGAGGATTAGAACAAGTAATAGAAGTCAATAAAGTAAAGAGCAACAACTGCTTCAACTATAACAAACTAGGATACCTCTCATGAAACTGCTCTAAACTATGAAGAGAAGCAGCAAACATCACATGTTTCAATTGCAGTCTAAAGGGATATTATATATGAAACTGCATTAGCAAAATATCTATAACATTATTTGACAATATGAACAATATATAATTCAGACAAATTTGTATAGCAATATATTATAATATACATAAGATATATACTATTTTTGTAAGAACTATACAATATAATATATTTCTATTTGGTGGGCTACAATTATAATTTGACATTATATATACTTGCTAAAAGTGATGGACATTGCTATATTTGAATACAATAGTGATCAATATACAATATGTCCTATCTGTAGCATGTTGCAAATACATACCCTTCAAGTTGTTAGGCTAGACGAATCTTAAAAGGACTCAGGCAGACTAAGTGTGAGAGTGGTCTTGAGACAATGGCAAAAGGAATATTAAGCCTAGTGCTACTGGTACATCTGGAAGTCCTTATATACATTACAGTACTTGAGCATGGACCATGGGCTGTGCAATGCTGTGAACTGTAGATGAGTAAGACTGAAAGAAGATGACTCAGAGTGACTAGGGAAGTGAAATGACTTGATAGCTGTGCACTGCACAGTATGATGGGAGAGATAAGGAATATGAGAAGGATAAGATAAGAAATTGAATGGTCCTTTGGGTGACATCCATAACAGATGGCATATCTGGAGGCATCTGTTTCAACTCGGAATTTTCCTTCTGTTTGTGGTAGTGCTAGGATGAGTGCTGAGGTTATATGTCAAATCAGCTCTTTGAAAGCATTCTGTTGCTTGTCTGTCTACTGGAATGTTTTGTTTCCAGTCAGCTCTATCAGGAGTTTAGTGACTTTTGCATATCTCTTGATGAATCATCGGTAAAAGTTTGTGAATCCCAAGAACTTTTGTAGTTCTTTCTTTGTCTTTGGGGTTGGCCAGGATTGTACGGCTGTGATCTTCTCTGGTTCTATCTCTACTTTCCCTTCTCCTATGATGTATCCTCATACTGGGACTTTTGATGATTCCCAGATGCATTTTGGTCCTTTGATAAACAAGTCATTCTTGTTCAGTATCTCCATGACTTTTATGGTGTTCTTTTGGAGTTCCTCTCATATTTGTCCAATGATTATGATGTCATCCATATAGATTATGCACACTCTTCTTCATATTTGGTCTTGGAAGAGGCTTGCCATCATTCAGCTAAATGTGCCTGGTGTGTTGCACTGTCCAAAGTACATGACTGTCAGTTCAAAGAGCCCTCTTGCTGTTAGGAAGGCTGCCTTCCATTCATCCCCTTTCTGGATGCATACATTATTGTTTCTCCAGATAATGTCAATCTTGCTAAAATACTTTGCTTCTTGTAGTATGTCAAGGAGCTTGCTAATGCATGGTAGTGGGAACTTGTCCTTAACTATATATTTGTTTATTTCCCGGTAGTCTTGGATGAGTTGTTTGCTTTCATCCTTCTTATTGCAAAAGAAGCAGGGTGCTGTGTAAGGTGATTTCGATAGGCATATCTTTTCTGTTCTTAGCCCTTTTTCGACAAAGGCATTTAGTTCCTCTAGTTCCTTCTGCGTCATTGGATAGACCTTGCTCAGTATTGTTTTGGGTGCATCTTTCATTAAGTTTATTTTGTGGTCCCATTCTTTGTGATCTGGTAAATGATTAAAGTTCTTCTCCTTGAAGAGGTGTTTGAATCTGATCAGATATGGGGGTATCTGAGTTCCTATCTTGTCGCTGGCTGTGGTTTTCACTGGTTTGGCCACCTTCTGTATCTCGATTGTTTGGTGATTTATCTTGCACATTTTAGAGCATCTGTGTTGGATTGTGGTAGACAAGCCAGTCATGTCCTAGTAGCATGTCGGTCTTTCCAATATCAAGTACGATGGCTTCCATATGCTCCTTGTGTCCTTTAATATCGATGTGGACCTCTGCTACTTGGTCTGCTGTTTTCTGGCAGTTGGGTGACCTGTCTGCATTTATGATTGGAATCTTCTTGATTCATCATGTCTTCAGTCCTATTTTTGCTACTATTGCAGTATTGATGCAGGTCCTGTCTGCTCCGCTATTGACTTCCAGTGTTATTATTGCTATTCCTTTTCGCATTCATATTCTGGCTGGTACTGCAAGTTCTTTCCCTTTTGGTAGTTTGTTACTTCAGATGGTTTTCCTTGGTGCTTCAGATTGCCTGGCACGAATGGTGTATTTCAGAGTATGGAATAATCTATATCCGGTATCGAAGCGAGTCTGTTTTAGTTGTATGGGTCACGATTTAGCACCTCCTAGTCAGACTCTTCAACAAAACCCTCTTTGTCAGAGCTTTCCTCATCCTTGTCTTCTTCGTCCTCTCCTTCTTCTTCTTTCACTTCTCTGACTTGGGATTTTCCTTTCTTCTTCTTCTTGCAGTTCCATGCATAGTGTTCTTTTAAGCCACAGTTGAAACATGTGATGTTTGCTGCTCTCTTTCATAGTTCTAGGCAGTTTCGTGAGAGGTGTCCTGGTTTATTGCAATTGAACCAGTTATTGCTTTGTACTTTGTCAACTTCCATGGCCTGTCCTGCTCCTCAGCTTGGATTTCCAGGCTTGCGCTGATTGCTTGTGAATTCTTCTCTCATCACATTCCTGTGTTCATCGATGTTTCCTCCAATTGCTTGAACTGTCTTGATATATTCATCTCTATCCATTAGAAGTGTGGAGATCGAGTATACAGCTTCTGCTATCCTTTAGTTTAAGCTCTTCTTGAGTAGGAAATGAGGGGCTATTTCTGTCATTCCTGCTTTTCCTGCGAGGTCTACGAATTCATCCAGAAATTCATCGATGGGTTGGTTTTCCTATCTGATATTGAATAGTTTGCTTCCTGCTTGTAACAGTGACATGACATTGCTGAATCGTATCTCTATCTTGGTTATAAAGTCAGCCCATGTGCTTTGGTTGGTAATGGTGTCAATCTTCTTTGATGCCCAGTGGGCTCCTAGTCCATCAGTCATTCTAGACAGGACCACTCCAATCTTCTGTGTATCCATGAGGTCTCCATGTGCAGTTATGTAAAGTTTCATCTTCCTCCACCAAATGTCAAAGGCCATTCAATCTCCTGTGAAGGATTTCGGATCAGCAATGATTCCCTTGTATTCTGTCATCATCCTTTGGGGAGTTTCTTCATCATTGTCTTGGTCTTGGTTCTCCTGTTCCTGGGTCTGCTATACTTGGGTCTGTTATGCTTGTATTTGGGCTTGCTGTTCTTGGAACTGTTTCTGTCTTTGTTCCTCTCTTTGCTCTTTCCAGTAGTCTAGATTGACTCCTGCAGTTCTACAAGCTTGTTCGAAATCAGCCCACTCTGCAGCAGTCAGTCTGTTTGTCTTTAGTAATCCTTTTTGCTCCCTCCACTGATAGTATTCATCCCAGTTGCTATTGCTTACTTTTGCCATGGTGGTGCAATTCTCTCCTTATGCTGTGCTTCAGCAGGTTGGTCCTCTGAAGGGGTTTGTCAGTTTCATTCCTGTGTGTCTCTGACTTTGGTATCATTCTTGTTAGTTCTGTCATATGCTCTGTGCGTCATGCCCTCTCTGTATCAGTATGTCTTCTTCCTGTGTTCAGTGATTATAGTTCTCGATCTGTTATCACCTGAAGTCCCAGGCTTGTATTCATTCTTCTTTCATTTTCTTGTGAATAGGTTTGTCCTCTTCTTTAGCAAGAAGATTCTGGTCTGACCACAGCTCTTCTGGGCTTATCCCATATTCTCCTTATAGGAAAAGTTCTGCAATGAGTTGTGCTGCTCCTTTGCTAAGGATCTCAGCAGGTTTATCTGTAGTGGTGAAGGCAAACTCTCTCAGAAATGCCTGTTCTTCATTGTCACTACTTGGTATAGGCATGCACTCTCTCTTCCATTTGTTTGGATTGCTAGTGTCTCTGCAGGTGGCATGGACTGTCTCTGCAAATGGCATGGACTGCAATGTCTGGTCTACTTCTCTGAGCCAAGTGCTCTCATCACTCGTGCTAGTGTTCACTGGGTCGGCAACTGCTTGTCATTGAATGTTGATCAAGTCTTTGATAAAGTGTGACGTAGTGCATGTGTGAGTCTGAGTGAGTCTCAACAAGGCTTAATATCTTGTTAGGCTAGACGAATCTCAGAAGGACTCGGGCAGACTAAGTGCGAGAGTGGTCTTGAGACAATGGCAAAAGGAATATTAAGCCTAGTGCTACTGGTATATCTGGGAGTCCTTATATACATTACAGTACTTGAGCACGGACCATGGGCTGTGCAATGCTGTAGACTGTGGATGAGTAAGACTGGAAGGAGATGACTCAGAATGACTAGAAAAGTGACTCAATGGCTGCATGCTGTGTAGTATGATGGGGGAGATAAGAGATATTGGGAAGATAAGATAAGAAATTGAAGGGTTCTTTGGGTGATGTCCATAACACAAATGGAGGACAGAAGAAATCATCTTTAATAGATGCCTCAAAAGATGCAAGATAAATTACCAAACAATCAAGATACAGAAGGTGGCTGAACTAGTAAAAACCACAGCCAGTAACAAGATGAGAACTCAGATACTCCCATATCTGACTAGATTTAAACATCTTTTGGAGGAGAAGAACTTCGATTGTTTACCAGACTACAAAGAATGGGACCATGAAATAAACTTAACAAAAGATGCACACAAAACAATACTGAGCAAGGTCTACCCAATGACACAGAAGGAACTAGAGGAACTAGATGCCTTTGTCGAAGAAGGACTAAGAACAGGAAAGATATGCCCATCAAAATCACCTTATGCAGCATCCTGTTTCTTTTGCAACAAGAAGGACAGAAGCAAATGACTAATCCAAGACTACTAGGAAATAAACAAATATATGGTTAAAGACAAATTCCCATTACCATGCATCAGCAAACTCCTCAACATACTACAGAAAGCAAAGTATTTTAGCAAGATTGACATTATCTGGGGATACAATAATGTATGCATCTGGAAAGGAGACGAATGGAAGGCAGCCTTCCTAATAGCAAGAGGGCTCTTTGAACCGACAGTCATGTACTTTGGACAGTGCAATGCACCAGGCACATTTAGCTGAATGATGGCAAGCCTCTTCCAAGACCAAATATGAAGAAGAGTATGCATAATCTATATGGATGACATCATGATCATTGGACGAACACGAGAGGAACTCCAAAAGAACACCATAGAGGTTATGAAAATACTGAACAAGAACGACTTGTTCATCAAAGGACCAAAATATGTCTGGGAATCATCAAAAGTCCCAGTACTAGAGTATATCATAGGAGAAGGGAAAGTAGAAATGGAACTGGAGAAGATGGAGACAATACCTCCTAGAAGCTCAAGAGAAGTTCGAGATATTGACAGATTATAAAAACCTATTATACTTCTGAAAACTGCAATGACTCAACTCAAGACAGATTGGCTGGTACCTAAAACTACAAGAATACAACTATGAGCTATGACACATACTAGAAAAAGCCAATAGAAAAGCAGACATCCTGTTACAAATAGCAGGATATGAAGAAAATCTAACAGAGAAGGACAATATATAAATAATTAAAGAAGTGGCATTCATCTGACATCTGGAAGAGAATAATGAATGAGACTTTGAATTTATAATGTTCAAGGATGAATACTTGTGAAAAGAGAAAGCAGAAAATAATGAAGCAATACAAATGAGAGGAATCATGATGATTGAATCTCCAAGAATAGAACAAATTCAATAATGTATATAAAGGAAAACAATTGTAACAATGGGACTAAAGGAAAAACTGCACTGGTTCATAGAAGAAAACCATATCATATATGTAGAAGGAAAAATCTACGTTCCTCCAGACAACAAACTGAAGGAAGACATCATGTTTGAATACCATGACACACCCATCAGAGGACACCCAGGACAATACTGCATGCACGAGCTCATAAACCGCACCTATTGGTGGCCATCAATGCTAACAGACATCAAGAAGTATATCAATGGATATGAAACATGTCAGCAAAACAAAATCATCTGACAAAAGAAACATGCACCCCTACACCTGCATGAGGTCCCATAGCAACCATGGGAAGATATCGGAGTAGATCTCATAGGACTGCTACCCAGCTCGAACAGCTTTAATGCCATTGCTGCAGTCACAGACTGCCTAACCAAGATGATCCACCTAGTTCCCACAAAGACTGAACTCACAGCAGAAGGTCTTGCACAACTATATTGAGACAATGTGTGGCAGCTTCATGGAATCCCACGAAAGATCATCAGTGATCGAGGACCCCAATTTGCAGCACAATTCATGACAGCACTTCTAAAATTACTTGGAACAAAACGAAACCTATCAATGGCCTACCACCTGCAAACAGATGGACAGGCAGAGTGATTCTATTAGGAAATGAAAGCTTTCCACAGAAGCTTCACAAAAAACCTACAGGACAATTGGGCAGAGTGGATAGTGATTGTAGAATACTAGTACAATAACAAAGCACACCAGGGAATGAAGGAGACACCAGTTTACCTCAACTATGGAATGCACCCCTGGAAGGGAGAACCACAAACGACAGAAGGGAATAACCCAGCAGCAAAGGACTTTGTCAAAAGAATGAATCAAATACAGAAAGAAGCAAATGCTGTGCTGCAGTATGCACAAACATGAGCCAAAGACAATTATAATGTGAGGCAAAGACCAGCCCATGAATACAAGAAAGGGAATAGAGTATGGCTAGAAGCCACTAATATCACAGTCAATCGACCATCAAAGAAGCTATCGGCACTCTGATATGGACCGTTCAAGGTGGTTGAAAAGAAAGGAGCCTCGGCATATCACCTGGAACTCCCAGCATCATGGCAGCTGATGCATCCTATATTCAATGAAATACTGCTCATACCCTATAAAGGACCCCATTTCAAGATACAAGAGTGACCATCGCCACCACCCTCTGAAATCATAAATGATGAAGAAGAGTATGAGATAGAAGAGATCCTAAAAAGGAAGAAACAAGGGAGGGGAATGCTATTCCTGGTCAAATGGAAAGGATACGGACATGAAGAGAACACATGGATCAAAGAGAAGAAACTGGGGAATACGCAGCAAGCTCTAGACCACTTCCTAAAGAAGACTATGAACCAGAATAAAAGGATCATGACAAGAGGGAAGAAGACTAAAAATTGCACACCATGACCACCAACACCCCCATCAGCATCGACAGCTGCGACGACAGCTACGCACCTACCCCCAACCGCCCAAACGACTATGAGAATCTAGCAAGGATTCTCAACAGCAGTGACTACATGGACCCCCTCGCCATCACACTTGGTGCATACATGCGCTATGTTATGACTGTCCGCATGCACCTCTGGACCAGGCGAACCCCTGATGGGACTGGCCCTACTGCAGCTAAATGTATCACGCTTCGCGAGGCAATGGAAATGCTTCACACAGAAAACCAATGACTTAAACTCCTTGCCACTACACTCCATCACATCTGCACCTACAATAAAGAGCTCATTCATACATGGACCCCATGCACTGTGACTGCCTGGGAGACCAATACTGGATGGGGACAACTGGACTAAGGTCTTTTGCAAGGACGCGAATCTAAAGAGAGAGTGATGTTATGGACATCACCCAAAGGACCATTCAATTTCTTATCTTATCTTTCCCATATCCCTTATCTTCCCCATCATGCTGCACAGTGCACAGCCATCAAGTCATTTTACTTCCCTAGTCACTCTGAGTCATCTCCTTCCAGTCTTACTCATCTGCAGTCCATAGCATTGCATAGCCCATGGTCCATGCTTGAGTACTGTAATGTATATAAGGACTCCCAAATGTACCAGTAGTGCTAGGCTTAATATTCCTTTTGCCATCATCTCAAGACCACTCTCACACTTAGTCTGCCTGAGTCCTTTTGAGATTCATCTAGCCTAACATAGGCTTGCTGGGCAGTGATGATACTGCCATCAGTATTAAAGTATGGTATATCGAGCAGTTTCACATAGGAAATGCTCATAGGAATAGTGAGCTCGATGGTAGATCCCACCAGAGCAAAAAAATGCCAAGGTCCTTTAGGGATGCCACTTTCATCATCAAACAAGAGAATGAAGAGGCGGAGTGATCCTAGATGGATTTGCATTGGATCCAGGACTTGCCAGCAATCAGCCCTTGATTGAAGGCTGAGAGAAGAGTTCCAGCAGCAACAGAGACATTGTCTGCAGGGAAAGTGAAGGTCACCCTGACATTACATTGGGATGGGCCATGAGAGGTGGACTTCGCCTTCTTCTTAGGTGGTCCAGAAGACTCCCTGGTCACTTTCTTTTGCAAGGAGATGATCTTTTCTACAGGGAGGTGTGGGAAGGTCTTTGCCAAGGCTATGATAGCCTCAGCGGGGATATTGGCCAGTTGGGCCAAGGCTTGCACATAAGAGCACTTGCCAGTAGCAGGGCAAGTGGCCCTATTGACCGGAGGGGGCAGTTCATGACCAGGGGTTTGGGAACAAGACTGCGGTTGCAGCGGAGGGGGACAATTCAGATTCTGAGGTGGTCTCAGAGGGTGAGCAACCATATTTGATCAGGAGTCTTCTGGGCATACGGTGCCAAAAGGGGAGGTGTGGGGATCAGCGAACTGAGTCTTTTTTTTTTTTTTTTTTAAATCAACAATTTATAAAGCAGTGCTTGGTGGCAGTCTGCTTGTAAATACATGAGGGTACCTACAATAAATACAACTAGTCCAACTAAAACCAGACTGAGGAGATATACATGGAGGGCACACTAACCCTATTCTTTCGTGCCCATGCCTGTGCCACTTAGGCTCACACTCATGCTAACTTGCCTGCTCGGCCTGCATCCCCCAGCTCCTAGGAGCCAGATGTGGTCAATTCCACATAAAGGGTCCAAAAGGGCCCATAACAAACAAGCATCGCAAAGTCTGCGAATCACAATGAAGCTTGGTATTCACTTTCATCAAACACATGACTGGATTGATGCTCTAGATCCTCAGTGAACTGAGTTGCCTTTCCATGGAAAGGGAGGTGCATGTTGACAATCTCATGCAGACACCTACCAAGGGGGTGCTGAGGTCCATCTAGCATAGAGATGGAGAACATGTTAACATCACCAGCACTGCTGACCAAAGTTGCAATGCCCTTGGCAATGGCATATTGATATCCACCAGGATGGAGACAGAGAATGAGCCAACTTTCAGGATCCAATCCTTAAAGGTAGTGAGAGATTCAGCAGCAGCCTTAGCTTCACCATGAAGGAACCGGTCGCCTTCAGGAAAGACTGCAATGCTGATGCGGTTGTCATTGTATGCTGCCTCAGTAGACAGAATCGACAGGGAGGGGGGAGCAGAGGGACCAGTAGGCCTGCTAGCATTGGAAGCATTGGTGTCATTAGTATCCATGAGACTGTCGCTACCTTGGAACAGAAGGCTCTCATTCCTCAGAGGGAGAGGCAGAGCAGGAGAACAGGACAGGCCAGTAGAGGGCCATCCAGGGTGTGGATTGAGCAGTGCAGGACTGCCGCTACTGACAATATTAAGCAGATCATTGCTTATAGAAAAACTCTAATAAGTCGGGCAATTTTCAGCTGATTTTCATGATTTCAGAAATGGGGAGTGCTCAAGGATAGTAGAATCCGGATATGCAATCTGATCAACGATCAGCCCAACTGTTGATGAATGCACTGTGCGAGGGTTATTTATAGATGTTTACAAGTGGGCATTGCAGAAAGAGGTGGTTGGACATCAGATCACTTACCATTGTCACTTTCATTAGATATCCCACTCCTGGACCTTTCTGATGCATGGCGGACTCTTCCAAAGGACAGCATTATAGAGTTTATCTCTGATATTGCTGGTGATTTTCTCAGTATGGACTCTGTGCCAATCAAGTCATCCAATGACCTTGAGGGTGTTCTTCAAATACTCTCAAAGGCTATTGATTGAGCTTGGAATACGGGCCCCAGTAGCCCAGTAGTTTAATTGCCACTAAAGACTAGAGAAGTGGCTGTGCAGTCACTAGAAAGATTGTGGGTTTGATTCCCACTCATTCCCTGTACCTTCAAAGTAGGGATAGGCATGTGACTCATCATCAGTTACTATCATGTGCTCAGTGACTTAGGTTGGTAAAACAACTCTGAGGCAGTACCACAGTCATGTGACCTTCTGTAACTAGGGAGGTAACCTGGTCACATGATAGGGATGATCGTGGGAGCCCAAAGTGGCAGGTCAAGCAACCCCTGACAGGCCATGCCTGACATGGTCATGTGATTGATCATGTGATCAAGTAGGGAGTGAAAGCATAAGGCACAGTAAGCAAGGGAGAGATGTGAGAACCACCCAACCTATGATGCGCACCCTGTGATGGGGTGTTCCAGAGCATGTGCACTTCCAAAAGTCTCTTCAGACTGCGAGCTTAGGACAGGACACTCCCCACTGGTTAATCTCGGACCTAGTCTAACCAACTGGATTAGGCAGAGAATCTGGTCATTAGTCAGTGTTGGTAGTGTGGACCGGTCCTTGAGTACACTTGGACATCTCTCCTCGTGTACGCTGTGAGGTATGGACTCTATCCCAGAGTTCATAATGACAATTGAAGTCCCCTCCTAAATAAGATAGGTTTGGGAAGTCAGGTCTTTCTGCACAATCATGCAGCAAATGAATAGCACTTCTGTCTATGTCAGAGTAGGCATTGGCGAGGAATAGAGGCTCTCCAGGGGTGGAAAAGCGGATGATCATCAGGTCACGACTATCCACAAGATCGCGTCGAAGGGAGGGATGCAACTGCTATAGGTGGTTGTGAACGTAAGTCATCACATGAGGCGGGTCCTCATATGATGAGCGGTGAACGATGCAAGTCCAGTCAGGGTGACTGGGACCTCCGATTACTGGCTCGCCGTCAGTGCTATGTGCTGATGGGGCTTGTCTTAGCAGGTTCCAAGCGGGCTCTTGGAAGAATAAAATATCATAGTCCTCTCCAAGAGTGGAGAGGAGAACGTCCATATGTACATATTTCCTATTTATGTTTTGAGAGAAAATATGAAACGAAGAAATCAAAGAGCGTCCGCCCGACCCAGGGACAACAGCTGAGGCTGATCCACTGGAGGTGTCACTCATGATGCATCGGCCTCTGCATTACGCTGCGGGGAGGCATTAGAATATTTGGGACTTGACCGTGCTCGATCACGTACCAGCTAATAGTGTTGTTTGATCCACTCGGGATCAAAGTGTTACAGACGCCGCCCAAAGGACTATTCATTTTCTTATCTTATCTTTCCCACATCCCTTATCTCCCCCATCATGCTGCGCAGCGCGCAGCCATCGAGTCATCTCACTTCCCTAGTCATCCTGAGTCATCTCCTTCCAGTCTTACTCATCCGCAGTCCACAGCATTGCGCAGCCCATGGTCCGTGCTCGAGTACTGTAGTGTATATAAGGACTCCCAGATGTACCAGTAACGCTAGGCTTAATATTCCTTTTGCCATCATCTCAAGACCACTCTCGCACTTAGTCTGCCCGAGTCCTTCTGAGATTCGTCTAGCCTAACAAGATATTAAGCCTCGTCGAGACTCGCTCAGACTCACACACACACCACGTCACGCTTTATCAAAGACTTGATCAACATTCGACGACAAGCGGTCGCCGACCCAGCGAGCACTAGCACGAGCGACGAGAGCACTTGGCTCAGAGAAGTAGACCAGACATTGCAGTCCACGCCATTCGCAGAGACAGTCCACGCCATCCGCAGAGACACTAGCAATCCAAACAAACGAAAGAGAGAGCGCACGCCTACACCAAGTAGCGACGACGAAGAACAGGCATTTCTGAGAGAGTTTGCCTTCACCACCACAGACGAGCCCGCTGAGATCCTCAGCGAAGGAGCAGCACAACTCATTGCAGAACTCTTCCTAGAAGGAGAATACGGATAAGCCCAGAAGAGCTGTGGTCAGACCAGAATCTTCTTGCCGAAGAAGAGGACGAACCCATCCGCAAGAAAACAAGAGAAGAACGAACACAAGCCCGAGATTTTAGGCGACAACAGATCGAGAACTATAATCGCCGAACACAGGAGGAAGACATACTGATACAGAGAGGGCACGACGCACAGAGCGTACGACAGAACCAACGAGAACGACACCAGAGTCAAGGACACACAGGAACGAAACCGCCAAACCCTTCAGAGGACCAATCCGCCGAAGCACTGCATAAGGAGAGAATCGCACCACCGTGGCGAAAGTAAGCAACAGCGACTGGGACGAATACTATCGGTGGAGGGAGCGAAAAGGATTACCAAAGACAACCGGACCGACCGCCGCAGAGTGGGCCGATTTTGAACAAGCTTGTAGAATCGCAGGAGTCGACCTAGACTACTGGAAAGAACAGAGAGAGGAGCGAAGACAGAAACAGCTCCAAGAACAGCAAGCCCAAGTACAAGCACAGCAGACCCAAGAACAACAGATCCAGGAACAGGAAGACCAAGACCAAGAGAACGACGAAGAAAACCCCCAAAGGATGACGACAGAATACAAGGGAATCATCGCCGACCCGAAATCCTTTACAGGAGATCGAACATCCTTCGATATTTGGTGGAGAAAGATGAAACTCTACATAACCGCACATGGAGACCTCACGGATACACAGAAGATTGGAGCGGTCCTGTCTAGAATGACCGACGGACCCGGAGCCCATTGGGCATCAAAGAAGATCGACACCACTACAACCAAAGCACATGGGCCGACTTCATAACCGAGATAGAGACACGATTCAGCAATGTCATGTCGCCATCACAAGCAGGAAGCAAACTATTCAACATCAGACAGGGAAACCGACCCATCGACGAATTTCTGGATGAATTCGTAGACCTCGCAGGGAAAGCAGGAATGACAGGAACAGCCCCTCGTTTCCTACTCGAGAAGAGCTTAAACCGAAGGACAGCAGAAGCCGTACACTCAATCTCCACACTTCCAACAGATGGAGATGAATATATCAAGACAGTTCGAGCGATTGGACGAAACATCGATGAACACAGAAATGTGATGAGAGGAGAATTCACAAGCAATCAGCGCAAGGCCGGAAATCCAAGCCGAGGAGCAGGACAGGCCATGGAAGTCGACAAAGTACGAAGCAACAACTGCTTCAACTGCAATAAACCAGGACACATCTCACGAAACTGCCCGGAACCACGAAAAGGAGCAGCAAATGTCACATGTTTCAACTGTGGCTTAAAGGGACACTATGCACGAAACTGCAAGAAGAAGAAGAAAGGAAAATCCCGGGTCAGAGAAGTGAAAGAAGAAGAAGGAGAGGACGAAGAAGACAAGGATGAAGAAAGCTCTGACAAAGAGGGTTTTGCCGAAGGGTCCGACTAGGAGGTGCTAAATCGCGACCCATACAACTGAAACAGACTCGCTTCGATACCGGATGTAGATCATCCCATACTCTGAAATACACCATTCCTGCCAAGCGATCTGAAGCACCAAGAAAAACCATCCAAGGGGACAAACCACCAAAGAGGAAAGAGCTCGCAGTACCAGCGAGGATATGAACACGAAAAGGAATCGCAACGATAACACCAGAAGTCGATAGCGGAGCGGATAGGACCTGCATCAACACCGCGATAGTAGCAAAAACAGGACTGAAGACACGACGAATCAAGAAGATTCCCATCATAAATGCAGACGGATCACCCAATCGTCAGAAAACAGCAGACCGAGTAGCGGAGGTCCACATCGACATTAAAGGACACAAGGAGCATATGGAAGCCATCGTACTCGATATCGGAAAAACCGACATGCTACTAGGACATGACTGGCTTGTCTACCACAACCCAACAATCAAATGGAGGACAGGAGAAATTGTCTTCGATAGATGCCCCAAAACGTGCAAAATAAACCACCAGACGATCAAGATACAGAAGGTGGCTGAACCAGCGAAAACCACAGCCAGCGACAAGACAGGAACCCAGATACCCCCATATCTGATCAGATTCAAACACCTCTTCAAGGAGAAGAACTTTGATCGCTTACCAGACCACAAAGAATGGGACCATGAAATAAACTTAACGAAGGATGCACCCAAAACGATACCGAGCAAGGTCTACCCGATGACACAGAAAGAGCTAGAGGAACTAGATGCCTTCGTCGAAGAAGGATTACGAACAGGAAAAATACGCCCATCGAAATCACCTTACGCAGCACCCTGCTTCTTTCGCAATAAGAAGGATGGAAGCAAGCGACTCATCCAAGACTACCGGGAAATAAACAAATATACGGTCAAGGACAAGTTTCCACTACCACGCATCAGCGAGCTCCTCGACGTACTACAAGGAGCAAAGTACTTTAGCAAGATCGATATTATCTGGGGGTACAATAACGTGCGCATCCGGAAAGGGGACGAATGGAAGGCAGCCTTCCTAACAGCAAGAGGACTCTTCGAACCGACAGTCATGTATTTTGGGCAGTGCAACGCACCAGGCACTTTTAGCCGAATGATGGCGAGCCTCTTCCAAGACCAAATACGAAGAAGAGTGTGCATAATCTATATGGATGACATTATAATCATCGGACGAACACGAGAGGAACTCCAAAAGAACACCATAGAAGTCATGGAAATACTGAACAAGAACGACCTATTCATCAAAGGACCGAAATGCGTCTGGGAATCATCGAAAGTCCCAGTACTAGGATACATCGTAGGAGAAGGGAAGGTAGAAATGGAACCAGAAAAGATCACAGCCGTACAATCCTGGCCAACCCCAAAGACGAAGAAAGAACTACAAAAGTTCTTGGGATTCACGAACTTTTACCGACGATTCATCAAGGGATATGCAAAGGTCGCTAAACCCCTGACGGAGTTGACTGGAAACAAAACATTCCAGTGGACAGACAAGCAACAAGGCGCTTTCAAAGAACTGATCCAACATATAACCTCAGCACCCATTCTAGCACTACCACAGACAGAAGGAAAATTCCGAGTCGAAACGGACGCCTCAGGATATGCCATTGGAGCGGTACTATCACAACAGCAGAAAGGACTATGGCATCCGATTGCATTCATTTCGAGATGCATGACCCCAGCAGAGCAAAACTACGAAATCTACGACAAGGAACTTCTTGCGATAATGGTCGCACTAAAGACATGGAGACAATACCTCCTCGAAGCTCGAGAGAAGTTCGAAATATTGACGGATCACAAGAACCTATCATACTTCCGAAGCCGCAGCGACTCAATTCGAGACAGATTGGCTGGTACCTGAAATTACAGGAATACGACTACGAACTACGACACGTACCAGGAAAGGCGAATGGAAAAGCGGATGTCCTGTCACGAATGGCAGGATATGAAGAAAACCTAGCAGAGAAGGACGACATACAAATGATCAAAGAAGCAGCATTCATTCGACATCTGGAAGAGAATAATGAACGAGACTTCGAATTTATGATGTTCGAGGACGAACACCCACAGAAAGAAGAAGCAGAAAATAACGAAACAATACAAACAAGAGGAATCACGATGATCGAATCCTCAAGGATAGAACAAATTCGACAATGCGCACGAAGGGAAACGATCGTAACAACAGGACTGAAGGAAAAACCACACTGGTTCACAGAAGACGACCACATCGTATATGTAGGAGGGAAAATCTATGTTCCTCCAGACAACAAACTGAAGGAAAACATCATGTTTGAACACCACGACACACCCATCGGAGGACACCCAGGGCAATACCGCATGCACGAGCTCATAAGCCGCACCTATTGGTGGCCATCAATGCTGACAGACATCAAGAAGTATGTCAATGGATGCGAAACATGTCAGCGAAACAAAATCATCCGACAAAAGAAACACGCACCCCTGCACCCGCACGAAGTCCCACAACAACCATGGGAAGATATCGGAGTAGATCTCATAGGACCGCTACCCAGCTCGAACGGCTTTAACGCCATCGCCGCAGTCACAGACCGCCTGACCAAGATGATCCACCTAGTTCCCACAAAGACCGAACTCACAGCAGAGGTCTCGCACGACTATACCGAGACAACGTGTGGCGGCTTCATGGAATTCCACGAAAGATCATCAGTGATCGAGGACCCCAGTTCGCAGCACGATTCATGACAGCACTTCTAAAATTACTCGGAACAAAGCAAAACCTATCAACGGCCTATCACCCACAGACAGATGGACAGGCGGAGCGATCCCACCAAGAAACGGAAGCCTTCCTCAGAAGCTTCACAAACAACCTACAGGACGATTGGGCAGAATGGATAGCAATTGCAGAGTACCAATACAATGACAAAGCACACCAGGGAACGAAGGAGACACCATTCTACCTCAACTATGGAATGCACCCCTGGAAGGGAGAGCCGCAGACGACAGAAGGGAATAACCCCGCAGCAAAAGACTTCGTCAAAAGAATGAGCCAAATACGAAAGGAAGCAAATGCCGCGCTGCAATATGCACAAACACGAGCCAAAGACAATTACGATGCGAGACGAAAACCTGCCCGTGAATACAAGAAAGGAGATAGAGTATGGCTAGAAGCCACCAATATCACAGTCAATCGACCATCAAAGAAGTTATCGGCACTCCGATACGGACCGTTCAAGGTGGTTGAAAAGAAAGGAGCCTCGGCATATCGCCTGGAACTCCCAGCATCATGGCAGCTGATACACCCCGTGTTCAATGAAACACTGCTCACGCCTTACAAAGGACCCCGTTTCAAGATACAAGAGCGACCATCACCACCACCCCCTGAAATCATAAATGATGAAGAAGAGTACGAGATAGAAGAGATCCTAAAAAGGAAGAAACAAGGGAAGGGGACACTATTCCTGGTCAAATGGAAAGGATACGGACACGAAGAGAACACATGGATCAAAGAGAAGGAGCTGGGGAATGCGCAGCAAGCTCTAGACCACTTCCTAAAGAAGACTGCGAACCAGGATAAAAGGATCACGACAAGAGGGAAGAAGACCAAAAATCGCACTTCATGACCACCAACGCCCCCATCAGCATCGACAGCAGCGAGGGCAGCCGCGCACCTACCCCCAACCGCCCAAGCGACCTCGAGAATCTGGCAAGGATTCTCAATGCTAGCGACTACATGGACCCCCTCGCCATCACACTCGGCGCATATATGCGCTATGTTATGACCGTCCGCACGCACCTCTGGACCGGGAGAACCCCTGATGGGACCGGCCCCACTGCAGCTGAACGTATCGCGCTTCGCGAAGCAATGGAAATGCTTCGCACAGAAAACCGGCGGCTTAAACTCCTCGCCACCACACTCCACCACATTCGCGCCTATAATGAAGAGCTCATTCATACATGGGCCCCGCGTGCCGCGACCGCCTGGGAGACCAATACTGGGTGGGGACAGCTGGACTAAGGTTTTTCGCGAGGACGCGAATCTAAAGAGAGGGTGATGTTACAGACGCCGCCCAAAGGACTATTCATTTTCTTATCTTATCTTTCCCACATCCCTTATCTCCCCCATCATGCTGCGCAGCGCGCAGCCATCGAGTCATCTCACTTCCCTAGTCATCCTGAGTCATCTCCTTCCAGTCTTACTCATCCGCAGTCCACAGCATTGCGCAGCCCATGGTCCGTGCTCGAGTACTGTAGTGTATATAAGGACTCCCAGATGTACCAGTAACGCTAGGCTTAATATTCCTTTTGCCATCATCTCAAGACCACTCTCGCACTTAGTCTGCCCGAGTCCTTCTGAGATTCGTCTAGCCTAACACAAAGCGATTCTTCCAGAAGGCACACTTCCGGTCATCGGTGGAGTGGTCTTTGCCACAGCTAAGATACTTCGGAGCATGCGGGCAGGGTTGACCTGCCAGAGTGCCTCATAAGGAGGGTTAGCCTTGGGTCTTGCCTTGCAACAAGACGCAAGCATGCGATGATGCTCCTTTCTGTGGGATTCCCCACAGATCGGGCAGCGGAGGGATTGTTGGTTACACTTTAGAGCGGAGTGACCCCAACACCAACAGCGTTTGCAGAGAGGGACTCCTGGCGATGAGAAAGCGGCGCAGAAGCGGCATCGCCAGTTCGGACCATGACGGTGCAGTTGTCCAGAGCTTTGATGTTCTGGCCAGTGGACGTATCTTCGATATTAAACCAAACGGTCGCAGTATCAGAGTTCTTGGAGTTGCGCATGATGTGAGGAACTCCAACGAGG
The DNA here is from genome assembly GCA_011319805.1 of Macrocybe gigantea. NCBI lineage: Eukaryota > Fungi > Basidiomycota > Agaricomycetes > Agaricales > Callistosporiaceae > Macrocybe > Macrocybe gigantea. The sequence continues at coordinate 30,901 of SJRY01000224.1, forward strand.
GTGATGAGGTCCGAGAATGAAGAGTCTCAGAGAATCTCGTATGCTTGCCGGGCAGTGATGACACTTCCGTTGGCATTGAAGTATGGCACATCGAGCAGTTTCACATAGGAAACACTCGTAGGAATAGCAAGCTCGATGGTAGAACCAGCCAGAGCACACCGGAGAGCGGCCTCACGCAGAATGCCGAAGTCCTTGGGTGATGCCACCTTCATCATCAAACATGAAAACGAGGAGGCGGAGTGGTCCTGGATGGATTCACATCTAATCCAGGATTTGCCAGTAGTCAGCCCTTGATTGAAGGCAGAGAGAAGAGTCCCAGTAGCAACAAATGCATTGTCCGCTGGGAAAGTGAAGGATACCCTGACATTATGTCAGGACGGGCCATGGGAAGTGGACTTCGCCTTCTTCTTAGGCAGTCCGGAAGGCTCCCCGGTTGCTTCCTTTTGCAAGGAGATGATCTTTTCCATGGGGAGGTGTGGGAATGTCTTTGCCAAAGCTACGATGGCTTTGACAGGGGTATTGGCAGTTGGGCCAAGGCTTGCGCATATGAGTGCTTGCCAGCAGCAGGGCGAGTAGCCCTATTGACAGGAGGGGGCGGACCATGACCCGGAGTTCGGGAGCGGGACCGCAGCTGTGGCAGAAGGGGGCGGTTCAGGTTCCGAGGCGGTCTCAGGGGGCGAGTGCCCATGTTCGAGCAGGAGTCTTCAGGACATACAGTGCCAGAAGGAGAGGTGTGAGGGTCAGCGAACTGAGTCGCCTTTCCACAGGAGGGAAGGTGGGCATTGACAATTTCTTGCAGACACCTACTAAGGGGTGCTGGGGTCCGTCCAGCATAGAGACGGAAAAATATTGACATTACCTGCACTGCTGACCAAAGTTGCAATGCCCTCGGCGATAGCGTACTGGTATCCCACTGGAATAGAGACGGAGGAAGAGCTGACCTTCAGGATCCAAGCCTTGAGGGCGGCGAGAGATTCGGCTGTGGCCTTGGCTTCACCATAAAGGAACCGATCCCCTTCGGGGAAGATCACGATGCCAATGGCATTGTCATTGTACACTGCCTCAGTGGACAGGATTGATGGAGAGGGGGGGGCAGGGGTACAGTAGGCCCTCCTGCGTTCGAAGGGTTGGTGTCATCGGTATCCATGAGACTGTCGCCACCTTGGAAGAGAAGGCTCGCATTCCCCGTGGGGGGAGGAGGGAGCAGGGGAGCGGGATGGGCCAGCAGTAGGCCGTCTGGTGCGGGTTGAGTGGTGCATGACCGCCGCCACCGACAATGTTGAGCGGATCATCGCTCATCAAAAAACCTCTAGTAGACTGGTTGATTTTCAGCTGATTTTCACGATATGAGAAACAGAAGGGCTCAAGAGTGTTAGGAACTCGGGTTTGCAACTTGATACATGATCGCCCAGTTGATGCTGGTGTAGAATGAAGATGATGATGAGGAGGGTTGTTTACACTTGTTTACAATGGGCATTGTGAAAGAGAAGCGGCCTTGGCAAAGACCACTCCACTGATGACCAGAAGTGCGCCTTCTGGAAGAACCGTTTTAATCCTGAGTGGATCAAACAACACTATCAGCTGGTACGTGATCGAGCACGGTCAAGTTCCAAATATTCTAATGCCTCCCGCAGCATAATGCAGAGGCCAACACATCATGAGTGACACCTCCAGCAGATCAGCCCCAGCTGTTGTCCCTGGGTTGGGCAGATGCTCTTTGAGCTCTTCATTTCATATTTTCTCTCAAAATGTAAATAGGAAATATGTACATATGGATGTTCTCTTCTCCACTCTTGGAGAGGACTATGATATTTTGTTCTTCCAAGAACCTGCTTGGAACCTGCTAAGACAAGTCCTGTCAGTGCATAACACTGATGGTGAGCCAGTCATTGGAGATCCCAGTCACCCTGACTGGACTTGTATCATCTGCCACTCATCATATGAGGATCCATCTCGTGTGATGGCATATGTTCACAACCGCTTATGCCAGTTGTGCCCTTCCCTTAGATGCGAGCTCATTGATAGTCGCGACTTGATGATAATTAGCTTTTCCACTCCTGGAGAGCCTCTATTTCTCGCAAACGCCTACTCTGATATAGATGGAAGCACTATTCACTTGCTGCACAATTGTTTGGAACGTTCTGACTTTCCCAACCTAACTTATTTGGGGGGGATTTCAACTGTCACTATGAACTCTGGGATGGAGTCCACATCTCGCAGCATACACGAGGAGAGATGCTGTGCAATGCAGCACTTGACCTTGGTCTTGACTGGGCGGAGCCATCTAATCATGGCCCGACCTTCATCTCACATAATGCGGAGCTTCGGCCCTCAGTTATTGATTTGATGTTCACCCCTGTTGATGTGGTGGGGGTGGCACCGGTCGTTCGCAACAACCTGAGATTGACTTCAGACCATTGTCCATTGTCGCTCTCCTTAGACATTCTGCTGCTGGACCTCTCCGATCCATGCCAGACTCTTCCAAAGAACAGCATGCCCAAGTTTATCTCTGACATTGCTGGCGATCTGCTCGGTATGGACCTGGTGCCAATCGAGTCACCAGAGGATTTAGAGAGTGTTCTCCAGACTCTCTCCAAATCAGTTGACCATGCTTGGGATCTCCATTCTAAGGAGTGCAAGCTATCGAAGCAGAGCAAAGGCTGGTGGAATCAGCATGGTTCTGAAACTTTAGACACCTTCAGGCAGACCCAGTCTGAAGAGGACCATCGCATCTGGCACCGAGCTATTAAAGATGCCAAGCGCACCTTCTTTGATCAGTGAATCAAGGAAGTTGCGGAAAAGTCACGATGTCTATGGGATCTAGCTGCATGGACGAAGCAAAGGCCGCTTCCGGCCTACAAGGCTATCTCCTTTCAGGGGCAACCTTGCAATTCCATCGAGTCACTTTGGAATGTGCTCGACAAATCCTATAATGCTGCATCCGACAGGCCAGTTAATCTGGATAAGCTCAATGAGCTCGAGCCTCATCCAAGTCGGGACTGGGTCCTGTTCTCTACTGCAGAACTCCGAGAGTCTTTGGAGCCATGCAGCAATACCTCTGCTCCAGGACAGACTATCTGTCCTGGGGTCATGTTAAGCAGCTGGTGAAATTCCTCACCTGGCTGATTTCATCTTGAACATTGCTAATGCATGTTTGGAATTGGGCCATTGGCCCTCCTACTTTAAGCAGAGCCTGTCAGTGATTATTCCGAAACCTGGCAAACATGCATACGACACCCCAAAAGCCTTTCGTCCAATTGTGCTTTTGAACACCCTCGGCAAACTCATCGAAAAAATGCTGGCACAGCATATGCAATATGAAGCGACTAAGTTTGCTGTCTTTGACCCGAAGCAGTTCGGTGGCATTTGGCAGAACTCTACGGAGGATGCTGGTGTCTTCCTAACCCATATTATCTGGCAAGGCTGGCTAAAGGGTCTCAAGACAAGTGTCATCACTTTCGATGTGGCTCAATATTTTCCCTCTCTCAACCATCGGATGTTGGTGAGGATACTTCAACATGGGGGCTTCACATGTCAAGTGTCTAAGTTCTTCGAGTCCTACCTCGTCGGGCATAAAACTTCGTATGCTTGGCGTAGTGCCATCTCACCAGAGTTTGATGCTGATGTTGGTGTCGGCCAAGGCTCTGCTCTATCTCCAGTACTGTCAGCCTTGTATTTGGCACCAGTACTGAAAATATACCAGAAGGTTGACAATATGCTGACCATATGTTGTTTGTAGATGATGGGCTGATTATCGCTCAGTCCAAATCCATCCTGGACAATGTTCCGAAACTTCAGAGGGTGTACGCATCTGTGCACAACCTCTTCACAGACTTCTGTCTTGTTGTCGAACACAACAAAACTGAACTGCAGCACTTCTCGCATAATAGTAAGGACCCCCATCCTTCTATTGACTTGGGCTTTGCCCTGTTCATGGGCAACACTCCCTTGCAACCCAAAGATGTGTGGAGATACCTTGGGTTCTTCTTGGACACACACCTATCCTTTAAGGAGCACGTCCGTTTCTATGCAACGAAAGCGCTGACTACTGCCAGGGCTTTCCAAATGTTGGGCAATTCTGTGCAAGGGTTATCCCTCAACAGAAGTGCATTCTCTACCTGTCATGCACGCATCCTATCACAATGTATAGCTGTTTGCTATGGAACTTCAACGGTATGCGCAATGTTGCACTGTTGAAGGAGTTACACCAGATGCAGCGTAAGGCTTGCATTTGGATTAATGGTCAGTTCCACACCAGTCCGGAGGGTGCAGCTGAAACCATGGCCTGTGTCGAACCTATTGCCAGATTCATCAAATGTCTGAAAGTCGGGTCCTCTGTCTGGCTGGCCAACTCCAATTTGAGGCATGCCCTCAGAGCTTTGACCACCCCGCCTGTGGCAGGGGTGATCCCTTGAGGTCAAAGAACTTGACCTCCCTCTTGGACAGGCAGCATACTGTTAGATTGTGTGTATTCAGGCACATTGTTGTCTCCACTAATATCAAAGATACCGAAGAACCTAGACCAAATAGTGTCTTGGGATGAAGGTATATAGGATGAGGTGGTTATAAATACAACTTCTAAGTTGATCCATCAGGCCTGATAGCTCAGTGGTAGAGCTACTGGTATATGTCCAGGAGGTCCTGGGTTCAATCCCTAGTCAGGACATCTTTTCTGTTTAACAGCAATTGATTGCATTCATCGAGTCGAGGAAGCACACGATGGATATCGCTCCCAGGATGGAGCAATAGCCTTTTGGATTGACATACACAGTCCAATCAGCTTGGAATCATCACTTGTCACTTTGCCAACAGGCTGACGAGTTTCGAAAACAAGTTTATTGCCTCGGTAAATCTGGGATGAATACACTAACTGTCTGAGTGTATCTGCTTTTGTGGGTACGGTGCCATTAGTCTTGTTCCCAGCCGTTGATGGCGCCTTCCTTATGCAGCTGAAAAAGTTGGTCAGAGTTTCAAAAACCTGACCAACTTGCTGCCCGCGTTGGCACCACAACGTCTGGTGCATTTGGTGGCCCTATCTACACTTCCTGTCACAGGCACATAAAATGATGTAATCAATACCTAAAATGTATTGTTGTGACAGAGGAGAAAAGTCACGTCTCGCACCGTGCCTCATCTGGAACAGAGCCGTTAGCCTCTCACGCATCCGATGCTTCTTGCCGAGAGGTATGAGGAGGCACGTAGGTTGCGGCACAATGCACTCCATGAGAAATCAGCCTGTAATCTGCAGGATGCCTGGGAGGTCAGGCCAGAGCATAAGTCTGAGCTGCTGAGACAGTCAATGAAGACACTCTTCTGTGAGCAGACAGGACACATACCTTATGAATGGCAGCTGGATGTTGCTGAAGCCACTCTTTTACGTCTCGAAACAGTGCTGATAGCAGGCATGGGTGCTGGAAAGATGATACCTTTCATGTTGCCGCTTCTGGTCAAACAGGACGGAATCTCCCTTATTATCTCACTTCATCAGATGTGGAGTGCACTGCCAAATGGATGTCCGAATTGTCGGAATAATATTCTGGGCTCTCTTCAGCAGCTTCTGCATCGTATTCACCTTCCGATCCGCTGAAGAAAGTGAAATCCATATGATAAGATAAGAGATGCAGTATTATATAAACATCGTGATGTCACTGCTGTGACGGGATATGTAGATCAAGGGCCCAAATGCACCAGACATTCTAGACGAGTTTGCATCGCAAAAGTTGAACAACTTTTCGGACTCCGACACCAAAACTCGTCCTAAAATGGATGGGTACGAGACTACGGTGCCATCACTACTCGTATATACACAGTTAGGCTCAAGCTGGCACTCAGCGAGCGCCTGTTTGAGCGATGCACAATAAGCCTTGACAGAGTCTTTGTCTCTGCCAAGCAGCTTATGGATCTCAAGGTGGCTGCTGAACTGGTCAACGAGCCACCTGCCTGGATTATTCGCATCTGCAAAATAGTCTATGAATAAAAAGTTAGGTGGTTTAAGGTCCACCAAATCCTTGAGAGGGACTTGAGCACATTACACTGCCTGTCTGAGAGGGAGGTTAAGTTCTTTGACCTCGAAGGATCCCCCCGGCCCTGGGACCACACCTTATCAGGCTTGGTTTGGAAAGAAACCAGATGTCAGTCACCTCAGAATCTGGGGATGCACTGCATATGTCTTTGTGCAAAAGGATCAGAGGAAGAAACTCCAATCACACTACCAGAAATGCATCTTTATTGGCTATCCTGATGGTTATAAGGGTTGGAAGTTTTACAATCCTACCACCAAAAAGACCATTATCTTGGAGAGGCTGAATTTGATGAGAGATACTTCCCTGGTACCTCTCAGAAACATTACAGCACTCAACCTTCTCTTATCCTTCCTCTTGACCCACCTGCCTTGCAACCAGTTTCTCCAGACTCAGCTGTGCTGGAGTTAGGGGGAGGCTTTGATGCACCAAACCCTATTGTGCAAGCAGCTCCCTCTACTCCTAATCCAGATCCTACCCCTCCACAGAGTCCAAATCTTCGTCCTAGAACACCTCCTGCTATTCACTAGGATAATAACCTGCCCCATACACCTCCTGTTAGATACAGAGTACCAACTCTACCACCTCTTCCCAAAACTCCACCCATTGCTGTCAGGAAACCAGTCAGAAATGTCAAACCACCTGGTAATTGGTGGGTCATCAGACCTGCTCCACCACCAGTTCGAGATGATTCTGATTCAGAAGACTCAATTCATGAGGATCCTGATCCTAAGGCTGGTTTTGTGGATGTCCAATTTGCTGGTCTAGCTGAAGGTGCAAATCTGAGCACTTACAAGCAAGCTATGCAATGTCCGGATGCTCACAAGTGGCAGGAAGCATGTAATGAAGAGATTATGTCTCTTATGGGACATGGGACATGGGAGATTGTGGACTTGCCTCCAGAAAAGAAGGCTATTGTTGTGGATGGGTTTTCAAGGTCAAACACAATGCAGATGGCTCGATTGAGCGCTACAAAGCTCGATGTGTTGCTAAAGGTTTCAGTCAGAGACCAGGTATTAACTATACTGAAGTCTTTGCCCCTACATTTCGCCCTGCTGCCTTGAGACTTATCCTAGCCATGGCTGGTATTGAGGACATGGAACTTCGTTCTGTGGATGTTACCTCTGCCTTTCCTAATGGTGATTTGGAGGAGGAGATTTATATGGTTCAACCAGAGGGGTTTCACCAAGGTGGTCCAAACCAAGTCTGCAAACTCTACAAATCACTTTATGGGCTTAAACACTCCACCAGACAGTGGAATTTTTTTTTTTTTTTTTTAAATCAACAATTTATATAGCGGTGCATGATGGCAGTCCACTTGTAAATACACAATGGTATCTACTATAAATACGACTAGTCCGATCCCAGCCAGACTGAAGAGAGATACATTGAGGGCTACAATGCCCTGTTCTCTCATGCCCGCGCTCGGGCTACACGATCCGAGCTCATGCGTACTCACTTGCTTGAGCACTGTCCCCCAGCCCCGAAGGGCTGGTTGTGGTCAATTTCACATAAAAGGTCCGAAAGGACCTATAACAAATGCTGTTGTAAAGTTTGGGGTTCGCATACTGCTCGATCAGCGCTTCGGTCACTGACCCAACTGCTTTAAGATTGTCCAGGTTGCCCTGGGCAATCTCCGCTGCAGAACGGCAGTCACCTGCCACCTGGATCCAGAATAAAAGCACCTGCTGCCTTGTTAGACGTCAGGTACTCAATAAACCAGTGATGCACAAATGCATCAAATTGGCATGCAGTTGGCCTGTGCCAGTTATGGTACTGAGTCATGACATGGACAGGGTCTTCTGGCCCTCGTCCACACGAGCATAAATCACTTTCGACAAAATTAAAACTGTGCCTGATACACATTGATCGGAGTATGGCCGCATGCCAAGCATGCACAGCGAGTGTACAATTCGTTCTCTGTCACCAATTTCATGAAACCCATTCTCTTACGAGAGGGGCGTTCATAGGAATTTGGCTTTCCTGCTTCATGAAAGTGGAACATGGAAGAGCCAATATATTTCTTGTTTCCAGAATTCTGGAACCAAATGTTATACATGTCATTGTCAGCCTCTTTTCGAAGGCCATCAGTAGTGTAGAGAGGGCGAAGCCCCAGGGGAACGTTGAGGCTCCGAGCCAATTTATGAGCCTCAACCTGTATTGCCCACTTCCACTTGGAAGGGACGTGCCAGAATTCAACCCGGTGCTGCTCTGACTCCAAGAGCCAGGCTTCTAGCGATCTGCACAGTGCAATGGAATGCGACTGCACAGAGTGAGGATTACAGTCGATGATGCAATTAATTGCATTCATCGAATCTAAAAAACACATGACAGAATTAACTCCATTTTGTGTGATAGTCTTTTGGACTGCCATTCCAAATCCAATGAGCTCAGCATCATCACCTCGTTGACTTATCAACTGGCCAGCTTCTTTTTCCGCAATGCCCATTTGTAAACAAGTATAAACAACCCTCCTCATCATCGTCTTCGTTCTACAAACATCAACTGGGCCGATCATATATCAAGTTGCAACCTGAGTTCCTAACACTCTTGAGCCCTTCTGTTTCTCATATCGCGAAAATCAGCTGAAAATCAACCGGTCTACGAGGTTTTTGATGAGTGACAACCCGCTCAACATCGTTGGTGGCGGCGGTCATGCACCGCTCAACCCACACCCAGGATGGCCTACTGCTGGCCCATCCTGCTCCCCTGCTCCTCCTCCCCCCACAGGAAATGCAAGCCTTCTCTTTCAAGGTGGCAACGGCTCATGGATACCGACACACCAAACCCCGAACGCAGAAGGGCCTACCGCACCCTCTGCCCCCCCCTCTCCGTCGATCCTATCCACTGAGGCAGTGTACAATGACAATGCCATCGGCATCATGATCTTCCCCGAAGGGGATCGGTTCCTTCACGGTGAAGCCAAGGCCATAGCCGAATCTCTCGCCATCCTCAAGGCTTGGATCTTGAAGGTCGGCTCCACCTCCGTCTCCATTCCGGCGGGATACCAGTATGCTATCGCCGAGGGCATTGCAACTTTGGTCAGCAGTGCAGGCGACATTAATATGTTCTCCGTCTCCATGCTTGACGGACCCCAGCACCCC